>JAIPRL010003438.1:0-46999 GCA_025469235.1 Pemphigus obesinymphae
AAAAGATGAAGATAGGAGGGTGTTAACAGAGGAAAAGGAAGTGATAAAGAGATGGAAAGACTATTTTGAGGGATTATTAAATGAGGAATTTCCAAGAGAGGCAATTGATCGGGTAGAGTGGAATTTGGGTATGCTGGATTTAATAAGGGAAGAGGAAGTATGGACTGCTGTGAGAAAAACGAAAAATAAGAAAGCGGTGGGACCGGATGGAGTACCAGTAGAAATATGGAAAGTATTAGGATGTTTAGGTATACAATGGCTGACAAAGTTCTTTAATAAGGTACTAGTAGAAGGAAAAATTAAAGAAGGGTGGAGGAAGAGTTGTGTAGTACCAATATTTAAGGGTAAAGGGGATGTACAGGATTGTGGAAATTTTAGAGGGATAAAACTTATGAGCCACAGTGTGAAGATTTTGAATAGATAAAAGGGTAAGAGGTGAGACAACTGTTACTAGAAATCAGTTTGGGTTTATGCCTGGAAGGTCAACAATGGAGCCAATATTTTGTGTGAGACGGATTGTGGAGAAGTATAGAGAAAGGAAAAAGAAATTGTGTATGGTATTTATTGATCTAGAGAAGGCTTATGATAGGGTTTCTAGAAAGATTTTAAAGTGGGCATTAATGAAGAAAGGATTACCAAAGGTGTATGTGAACATAATTGAAGATATGTATGAAGGGACGAGTACAAGAGTGAGAAGTGTGTGTGGAGAAACTGAGGATTTTAGGGTCAGAGTAGGGGTACATCAGGGTTGAGCTTTGAGTCCTTACTTATTTTCTCTGATAATGGATGAGATAACAAAGGATATACAGGGGGAGGTACCATGGTGCATGTTGTTTGCAGATGATATAGTACTGATAGGAGAAAGTCCTGAGGAAGTGAATGCTAGACTTGAAAAGTGGAGGGAAGCACTGGAAAGTAAAGGACTAGGTAAGGATTAGTAGGAGTAAAACAGAATATATAGAGTATGATTTTGGTGAAAGGGGACACAGAGGGAATAGGGAAAGGCTAGAAATAAAGTTAAGTGGGGATGTGGTGGGAGAAGTGGAGATTTTCAAGTATTTAGGAAGAAAGATGGGGGTTTCGAAGAGGATATGAAACACAGGATTAAGTGTGGATGGACAAAGTGGAGAGAAGCGTCAGGTATTCTGTGTGATAAAAGAATCCATATTAAGTTAAAAGGTAAATTTTATAAGGCAGTAGTGAGATCTGCAAAGATGTATGGAACAGAATGTTGGGCAGTAGATAGAAAGATAGAACAGAGAATGAGTGTCACTGTGATGAGAATGTTAAAGTGGATGAGTGGAGTTACTAGAGAGGATAAAATAAGGAATGAGTATATCAGAGGTAATATAGGGGTAGCTTCGATAGTAGACAAAATGAGAGAGAATATATTAAGATGGGCATGTATTAAGGAGGGAAGAGACTGAGGCGGTAAGATTAGTAAGGGAAAGGCATGTTGTTGGTAAGAGCGGTAGAGGAAGACCGAAAAAGAGATGGGGGATGTGATGGCGAGTGTTATGAGGAAGGTGGGATTGAGTGAAGAAGATGCGGGAGATAGAGTTAAGTGGAAGTGTAGAACCAGGGTGGCCGACCCCAAATAGTTAGGAGAGAAGGCGAAGGAGAAGAAGAAGAAGAAAGACTTACTGGATTTTCATTATTGGTCTGACACCAATTGTATTCTATGCTTTTCAAAAATGAATAATTTTTATTCGCCCTCCCACTTTTAAAGCCCACGAGCCGCCACTGGTTAGCAATGGTGTCAATTCACCATTCAATACCTATAACATTTGACGAGGTGCTAAATGAACTGGCCTCTAGATTTTATATTTTTATAATACTCATATATACATAATACAATTACAAAAAAATCAATTTATAATTTTTTTATATTTACAAAATCTTTAAGCACCCCACCCCGAAAATTATCGTATCTACGTCACTGCATATTGTATCAGATTTTTTCAATTACAATTTAGGTTTTCTGTAATCTCTTACTGCCTAATTGTAGATCGGTTACTTCTTTAGAATAACGTCTGCTTATATTATGATTAGTTAAATATACTCACACACACATACAAGTAGAATCTACGAAATAAATCATGTGGTCCGTAATACACCTGAATTGCATATACAAGACGCCATCATAGAACCAATTATTGAACAAATTTTAATTTCTTATAAAAATATCGTTATTTCTTAAATATTGATACCTATTTCATCGATTGATCGTAAATTTATGTAGTAAGAGTAATCTTCCTAGGGGTGCCCTTCAATTTTATCACGGTTTCGTTGACAATAGAAGGTATTTGTTTTGAGATTCAAGTTTTGTGACAGAATTAGCAAGGAACGCAATATTAAAGAACAATTATACTAAATTATCTCCCAATAAAGTATTTTGAATCAAGTTTTGGGTATTTTTTACTGAAACAGCATCTACTTAAAGTTTCAAAATTACATCGTCAATGGTACTACAATTTTTGTAGGAATATGCATTACCTGTAACCAATGAATGATCACCGGTCCTGGAGAGTAATTTTCTTTAAAAAATGTATGAAACTGAGAGGTCTGAAGAATATTTTTTTTTCAATTAATATCGACGAATGAACTTCGGAAAATTCAGAGCGTTTGTTTCTGCGATACAGTGGAAAGCGTGTGAAATACAGGTGATATGTATCATTTTAGGATAATTTTGTTGAACAGTGCCAACTTTCATCATCTACGATACTCTGTCTGATAAAAA
The DNA here is from genome assembly GCA_025469235.1 of Pemphigus obesinymphae. Lineage (NCBI taxonomy): Eukaryota > Metazoa > Arthropoda > Insecta > Hemiptera > Aphididae > Pemphigus > Pemphigus obesinymphae. The sequence continues at coordinate 2,741 of JAIPRL010003438.1, forward strand.
TAAGAGCACTTTTCGTGGTAAATACCAATTCGCCACAAGATACTCAAAGAATCGTCGAAAAAGATTTTTTAGTAAATATAAATGTAAAATATATAAAAATATACAATACTGGTCAAATTAATGGGTAATACATAGATAACTTAATAATATAAAACGAATTAAATATTTACTAAAATTAAAATTAAATTATTTTTCTGTTTTTATGATTATTTGAAGTCAAGAGTCTTTGCTATTTTTTTCTATATTAAACACGAGGAAATAATATGTGTTATATTGTTCTGTAGTATTATGTCAAGGGAATGATAAAGTAAAAACCTCTATATTTATAAATAATAATTGACAATATAATATAACCGTGTAAATCGTAATTTTATTTTTGTCTTCAGAACAATCAGATACCAAAATCCAAATATGATGACGACGGACGACAACTACTGGTATTATTTTATGCTATCGATAGCATAATTGATTGATCAATAATAATATTTATATAGGTATCATGTTATTATAGTATATAAATATACTGGTATACGTTTATGTTATAGTATATTTTATATTATATAGTGTATCTTATATTCAATTCTCAAATTTGGGGGGAGGCCAGAGAGACAAACCCTTTCCACTCCTATTTTAAAATATTTTGAGAATACTCTTACTAATTATTTTTTACAGCTTACAAGTTACATAGTTTGTGGAAATGCTTATTTATTGAAAGACTAAGAATACCTCTCATTTTATTTCCCGATTCGATCACTGCTTATACCGTTATATTTATGTGTCGCATTTTTATTTTCCATATTATATATATATATATGTATATATATATAATATCGTTGTATTTAATAACGAATAATTTTGATTATCATCGATTAGGCAAATAATAATATAATAACTTCTATAATTTTTTTGGTATGTTATAAATAAGTACCAATCAGGCACGTATCTAGATCACAATTTTATTTTATTTTTTTGGGTGAGAAGTGGAAGGGATTATTATTTTTAGAAATATTCTTGACCCAAATATGTGTATATATATAAGCTAATAATAAAAATATAAAATGCCCTTGTAAATAAACAGAAATGTATTATAATATGCAATTTGATTTTAGTATTTACAATATTAAAGGTATTTTTATTTTTTTATTTTAACAAAATTGTGTGCTATATTTTTCTACTGGAATGACTATTTTTTTAAATTATTTAATAATGCTAAGCCACATAGTCAATCTTGCCCCATCTTAGACCTCAATCAAGTTTTAAATTTATAGTAAAACGGAAAATAATAATTTAAAAAAGTATACAAGCAAAGAAACAAACTTAAATCAATACCTTCTCAATGTTGAAAAATACCTTTCAGCTAAAACTACATTAATCGGCAAATAAGCTATAATATAAAGCAGTTTTTTATGATTAGGTTGATTAGGATAAATAGGGCAACACAATTCCGCAGAAGATATAACACTCATATTTTGAATTATATAATATAATTAATTAATTATCTAATTTAATATATCATATGGGGTTTGGGAGGGGCGATCGACCCTATCACCTCCTCTCTAGCTACGTGCTTGGTTTTTCTTCATTATTAAATTTTTGTATTTGTAATTTTATACCAGTAATACACAAAACTATTAGTTACTGAAACTTTTATTTGAGTCACCCTATCTATATAGTTCAAGGACGCATTATAAGAAATAATATGGTCGACCATTTCCTGTCAGTAGGTATATTAATTAAAGGGATTATTTAACGTTTAGTTTCCGGGCGTGCATAATAACATTTTACGCTCCGGCCTGTACATATATTATGGTAGTTAAAATCAATATAAAATAATAATAAATTAAAAGTAGTTGACTCGAGTGTTCAATAAACATAAGTGTAAATATATAGTAGAGAGTTATTAATGAGTCTACCTCTGGTGATGAATACTCCCCAGGGGAGGGAAAATATAGGTGAGTATTAATTTCCACTAAAATCAGGACCGTGTTATTATTACGTTTATTGAAAATACACTAGGTACTATTATTATACTTAAGTATATATGAAGCCGTATTTATGTGGGGGGGGATTGTTTTATAATATTATACTAAAGGCCGTTTGTTTCACTACGGTCAGTATATGGAGCCATGTACATAAAACATAACGATTAAAATAAAAAAGTACGATTGTATTTATGTTAATTTAGTAGATTGATTAAAACTTTTATTGACATATTTATATACCTATAATTTATTGGCGTCAGATGAAATTACTAAATGAATGTTGTTGGCGAAATGGGATTTGACGAAACAGGATGCCGGATTTTGTTGGGTTCACATTGTTGAGTGACGGACGACCACAACGAGAAATTTCCCAAAATATATTTAATACACAGTTTCAAATGGAAATGTGTAGTTTATATTTTGATCTTGGGAGATTGGTGATAGCGACTGGTGACGCTTGATCGACGGCCTCGATATTATCTTTAATAATTCTGAGCGATTTGTATATTTTATTATTACATAATAGTAAGCTCAGTGATGTAATCGTAAGCAAATTAGTGGATACACGCCTGATTCAGGCATGTAGCTAGGACTTTTTCCATAGGTAGTCAAAAAATCTTGAGAAAAAAAAGAGACTTATTTTCCCCCAAATATCGAAAAAAGATTTCTAAAACGGGAAATAAGCAGAAAGGCTTAGAAGAATTGAGAATACCAAATCATGCCACTAATTTTTCTAAGAGGACACGTACATATCTGATATTGAATTAAGCCATGGCATGAGGAGGGGAGGGTTTTAGAAATCAGCCACCAAGTTTAAATCCTATACTGCTCAAACTCACAAAATCATTAGATTTGGAGACAACGTTAAAATATTTTATTTTTGTTAACGCAGTAAATGTTGTAGTTTTATTTGAATATAAATTAAATTTATACAACAAATAATTTATTTAATTTTCTTTGTAAAATTACTGGATGTTCCGTAAGAACCGATCGCATCAACATCGCGGAATGTAAATTAAATTATTTTATTCTAAATATTTATGGATTTAAAGGGAACCAATAATTATGTTCTTAAAATTATTTTTCTTTCCTTGCCAAAATATATATATTTTGTTTTATGATTAGTGATTATTAAATAATCTATAGTTTGTATACAAATTTAATATGTAGCGGCATGGGACACGTACACGTATTCCGCCTTTGGTTTCGCGTATACCTATTATAATATAGTCGACGATTAATTCCTAGTAAGAATGGCCAATTTCTAGATTTAACCCCTCCCCCAACCAAAAAATTACCCTTCCACTTTTCATCTCGGCGGGCTTTAAGTATTTTATTGGACGTAGGTACTACACGACATCAATCTGTAGCTGCGCAGCATCACCTACTTTCACTCTCACGCCCCGTTTTACCCGGACACACTCGATATACACACCATAATATCGCATACAAATGTCCACCCTCGGTCATTACAGTTGTATCCCGTTCGATCAGATTTTTGAACAATTAGACACAGAAATCGTATGTATATTATTTGATATTTAGATTCTTGACCGATAATTTTATCATTCGCTGTTCTAAAATAGGGGTGTTTGCTGTTGGCGTCACTATAACGACCTATTCCACAGCACATAGAGAGAATGTTTCGTGTCAACTGATGAATCTAATTAATTCAGAAGAAAATCTTACAATTGATTGTCATACATCCACAAATTAAGACTTCCTGCAGGTAATGTTTGCATGCAATCGACTTCAAATTTATTATTTATATAATTAGCTTATGAACTACAGTACTCGAAATTGAATATCATAGTAAATTTAAATGGTATTCATTACCCATATATCATGAATATCCATGCAACTTTAAAAATGATATTCCAGATTATACGTCGTATAACGTCTTTTAAATAAAAAAAATTAATAATTAGGACCGAATACTTTAAAATTACACTAGATATATGTTTGATTACACACTTTTTGTGTAGAAGTGTTTCTCAAAAATGTTTTCAACCAGTAAGTACAATTTTGCATGTTTACTATTCAGCAAGAATTATAATTCAAATTATTATATTGAAAATATGAAAATTTAATTCAAAATACAATATTCATTCAAAACTTAAAATCATTTGGAATACTTTTTGTAATAAATTCCATCAGACCAAAAATATTTAAGGACATTCATTTTTAGAAAAATTATTCATCATAAATATAATTAAGTATTTATCGTCTTATGATAAAACCCAAATAAACGAATCCGTATAAAATTGTGTACCTACTTGTGAAAATAAAATTGATAATATTAACATCCAATAAAAGTGGATTTAAATTTCGTCTCATTAAAAATTTCCTATAATTATTATTTTATTCTAGTTGCGCCATGACCTACTTTCCGTAATGTATCGCGAACATATCCCAAATGAATTGTTTATCGATCATTGTATAATTCAACATAGATGTAAAATTTTTTCGTACTTATTGCATTTTCATAAAACTTTAACCATTTTTAATTTTCCATTTTGATGAGTTATACCACATTTACGCCTTATACATGTCCTTACAATCTCGCGATTTTCGTCGTCATGGTTACAAATACAAAATTATTGATTATATAAATACACAAACATTATTACTAATGTATACGATTGCGCGTGAATGGATAGAAAACACAGAATTGGTTGTTATGGAGATTTATGGGTACATAGAAAGAGATAATAATACACCCTGCCGTAACTTAGTCACGACAACCCTCACAAATTGGGCAACAGGTCACAGCCTCTCTCTCGTCTTACACCCTTCTCGTTTGCTATTTTCGTATCGATTAAATGTTTGTTCACATTCAACGTAAACATTAAAAAAACAATAACATTAATTGAACTTATTTTCCCCAAAAACTGATCTTTCACTAAATCATTCCAATATTTTATTAAAATGACAATTTTGTTAAACATTAAATAATAAATAAAAATAATCATTATAATATAATAATCAATAATAATTATTACTAAATGCAACTGTTTAAGTTTTTCTTATAGAAATATTATAATGATGAAAATAAATTATAATTAAAATAAATATTATAATAAAAATTATGGTTTTTTTTTTTTTTTTGGTCGTTTTTCAATACAACGTACATAATTGTACACATTATATTGCATGAATTTTAAAGTGATAAAAATAATTTACAATAAATGACGTATTTTAATAGAAAGAGTCATTAAATAAAAGCCTCTAGCATGAAGTTTAGTAGCACACTTTCAAACCTACAAATGTCTGAAAAAATCATAAGACCTATCCATCAATATCCAATAAACCTAAATATACATTGTAGGGTGTTAAGAGTTCAAAAAAAGTTGCGCTATTAGCGTTATGTTAGTTTATAATACATTAATAAACATTCAACATATTTTAAAAATGCACCGACCTTTAAAAATATTTGAAAGGTTTAAAATATTTGTTGACTTTTACATTCCAAGAAATATGTTTAGTGAGGTTTAGTTCGCAGGTTTAGTGAGACCAGGATTTATATACTGTACACTATGCATTTTTTTTAAATAGCCTTCCAAGTATAAAATTCTAATCATATATCAAACTATTTAATAAGATATTTTATTTTGAATTTTTTTATCCTGTCTTATTTTTAATTAAGGCAATTTTAGGACATTTAATTATAATTAAACACTATTTTTTTTACTTATTTTACAAAATTTGAATACTATTGGACTAAAATGAGATATAAATCGAGAAAAATAATATGTTTGTTATATCTACGAATCTTATTCGTAATTTCATAATATTAACTATATAAATAGTTATTTTTTTTATTCAAAACAAAAACACCTAAATAAATATTTCCTTTCTCCTAATAAATTCTACAATATATTTTTATTAGGAATTTTAATTAAGATTTGAATACTTATTATGCTTATTACGTATTATGAGTAGTTTTATTTTTGTGGGTATAAATATACTGCAAAGAAAAAAAAAGTTTAAACGAAAAATATTTAGTTTGTTTCGAAACTACAAAACCAACTTCGAAATGAATATAATATTTACCATAATATTTTGTAAGTAATTATTATAAAATAATTACAAATTACTCGAATTATACTCGAAATTAAACGTATGCATAATAATAGGTTTAATAAGAAAGAAATTAATGAAATTATTCGTTTTACTAACATTATAATTAATCAAAATTATTATTATCGAAATTATAAACTTATCATGGTGCCATACTTTCTGAATTAAACATACAAAATTATGAATCGACTTGCATAATCAATCACAAAGTATACAAATATTACACAAAGAATATTTTAAATATATTTATGATACTTTCATTAATTCAAAAATACAAATAGATAGGCAAAAAATATGGTTAATCATTTACACAGAATTAAAAATCATATAATTAGTACTTTAAATATAAATAGATAACAACATAATTTTTTTAAATTAACAATTACATACACAATAAATTTAATTTCAATATACATAGAAAGCTCTTTAAAACTGACACAATTTTAAACACGGTTTTAAAATATATCTTTTAAGACTGTGGTTTGAAATGATTCTTATCATCAATATGTATGTATATTCACAAAAGATTTTTTATTTTAATTCTGTATTATATCGATTCGAACCTGTTTCTCTAAATAAATCTAATTACATAAAATAAATGTAATATAATTTGTGACAATTATGGTCCAACAAATATACTTTTAAAGTTTTTAGTTCGATAAATCATAGACTCAATCGTAAGTAATTTATTACTTTATTGGATCAAGAACATAGCCTCATTGTTCGGTTTAGGTTAATCTGTATTTTCCGTCTTCACTTTTATCCTATAGAAGTGAGATAGGTTAGCTTCTCTTATTTTTATTCTCCACGTACCCCTATCCATAACTATATTATCTTTGTTAAATACTTATGCATTCTTAATCCCTCCTTAATAATTTAGAACCATCCAATCATTTTATTTATTTATATAATTTTTAATAATATTAGCAAATAATATAATATTCCATAATTTAAAATAAATTTATCGAAACATAATAACATACCTAAGATTGGTTAATATTATCGGTAGTCATTATTCAAAACATAATTAATGTAAGTTGGAATAAGCCCTTGTTAGTGCCGAATATTTTTGCATTTTTTTACTGCACACGTACAATTTTGGCTTTATTATACTTCCACCAAAAAATAACTACAACCATTAATTGAATAAATAAAAACTATTAAAAAATTATAATGCACAGTATGTGCAGCGGAAATTCGAATATTTTTGGCGGGTATTTTTATAATTTACCGATTACATTTAGAAAATTTATAATTTGCCGAAATACTCCTTCAAAATGTTAAATAATTAAAAAAAAAAAAAAGTTTTATCAACTTTATGTTTTTCCGACTGAATTTCATTTAGCTGAAAACTTTCCAACAATTACCCCCCTCACAACCCCCCAAAATTTTCCTCTGATTATGTTCCGTCTTGAATGTACTATTAAAAACTAGATCAGATCACAGATTCAGGGGAATACAGAAATATCATATATAAAAATTTAAAAATTCTTAACTGTTTATTAATCTTTGAGAAGAGTTTTTAAAATTTTAATCGGCTGTCCATTCAAGTATATGGTGTCACGAATGACATTGTAACAACTATTTCACACCTAAAAAGAAAATCGTTGTATAAAAATATTCGGTTGGACAATTTCTGACATCAGATTAAAATAGAAAATATTTTTTCAAGTAAGTCTTATAAAATTTAACAAGTTACAGCAATTTAAAATTTTAAAATATCAACATTTTATAAAAAATAAATTGATTTTTCAACATTTTAAAATATGGTTTTTTCTGTATCACATTTAACCATATAAGGTTTAAAGGTTACACTTTAACCTTTAAAACCGCAAGGGGAAAACAAATATCATTTTTTATATTTAATTTTTTTATATGCAGTAAACCCCACGAAAATAAATATTTGATAAATAAGAAAGTGCGATGTCTCATAAAAAAAAAATGTAGTAATAGTTTAAATGTGTACTGTACACTAGATACTATATTTACTACTGTATATTTCATGTGTGCTGCTGCAAAATTTTAGACATTTTTTCTTGTGGATAAATTAGAACTAGATAAATTAAATTTGTATTAAGTTCACGAATAACGTATATGAAGTTATCATAAAAATGAAATAATATAAATAAAATAAATATGATAAATATAAAAAAAAATATACCATAAATAATGGTATGAAAATGATTAAATATTCTTCCAATATAAACGATCTATCCATATAAAATAAATATAAATAAAATTTATCAATAAATTAACAAAATTAAATATGTAGGTAGGTACGTAAATGTTTAAAATGGGATTAATTTATTTTGCCATCAGACAATTCGCCAATACGCACATTTTCTCTATAGATATTTTGCATCATTAAACAATTCACCAGCAATTATTTTCGCTAATGAAATAATTTGCTAATAAAAATTCATATCACATATCATATATGAACACATAATACATATATAAGTGAATTATGACAATACATTAAAGTATTAAAGAAGGCCGATTATTAACATTTTTAAATTAGTGGTGCCGTCGCACATCTTACCCTCCCCCCACCTTCGCCCAAATGACGTCAATGAATCACCATAAAATTATTTTTCCAATAAGTGGGTTATATTGGATATACATAGTTGAATTTTGCCAGATTAAGTTCAGATAAATAAGTATAAATTATAATCAAAATTGCGAAATTTATTTATATTGAATAAACCCTTAGGTAGATAAAATTAAAACTAAGTTAAGACAAATACGTCCTTTGGTGTAATTTATTGTTGAAAATTATATTATTATATAAAAATCAGTCTGTCAAGTAGAGTTGTTGGAGAAATGAAAATTTTCGTAAACGAATGATCTAGATCTCAAAAAAGCGTATTGAAAAATTGTCTTGATGAATAGATGAATTGTTATTGTGGGTAAATCATCCCGTTTTCAAATTGTTGTAGGTGAAATGCCGTGAACCCTAAATAAAAATCAAAAAGCATGTTAGCAGATAGGTTTTTCAATTCACAGATCCCAGTAGCCATTTCCAAATATATATCTGATGTAGGTAAGTCTATAACAAGTACAGAGCAATAAACTTAACATTAAAATAAGGTTTTTATAACTTATTGTAGGTACAAACCAAAATTAAAACTATAGTTGTAAAATATTATGAAAATATTCAAAATAAAAATGTGTATCTATATTGTGCTGTTTGACAGTTTGGCGGTGTGCCATATTTAAAAAGTCAACGAATTCAATACACTACACGATGAGCGGAAGGAAGTCTAGAAGGCAGAGAAAGGAAAAGTTAAAAAGAAGTGATGTTACAAAATCGAATTTGTATATGATGGGTAAAGTATTGATTTATTCGTACGCATCATTTTATCTATATATAACATTCGAAAAATCATTAGACTATCTCGATACTGGTAGTAGACAAACATTTTTTTGTATACCCACTTCTTAAATGTAATGATATTATAGTTTACTCCGCCCACAAATAATTTTATTTTGAATGTATAAATCAATCTATATATATTTCCTCGTTATTGCCATGCACTTGATATGCATACTAATATTTACCTATGTCACTATGGGATCAATTACTATATAGTTATTGTGTTATATCTATAGAAAGGACAAAATATTACATACCTACATAATAGCTGATAACAGAGTTATTTGTGTATCTTTATTTTATATTTTATTTTTACGGAAATAATGAATTAAACATGTAATACAACATAGTTACCAGTATTATTGTAAGGGTTAAGTATCATCATGAGTCAGTAACTAGCCGTTATGGTGCCCGATTTAAATCTTTTGTGCTAAAGTGTGCATCCACATATATTTTGGTATTATATCCTAAAAAAATACTTCGTTTGCTACTCCTTAGATATTCTATCTAAACAACAATATACAATCAATGTTCTTGATAAATAATTATAATATCTACTTAAAATTATTTAAAAGTCCTTAATTTCATTTTTCATTATAACAGATAAGGAATTTTTGTAAAATACAGGCTGATTATTTTATCATGCTCATTATACTCTCATGTTCTTTGGTTATTACGAGAAAAGTTTTATGAACTCAAAACAGAAATAGTTGTTGTTGTTGTTAATACTTTAAAACGAAACTTGCTTTTTATATTGACCAGAAAATTTAGGCATTTATTAAAAAAATTGAACTGTTGACAAATAAATAAAATATAATAATAATAATAAAAAAAAAAGATAAAAACTACAGATATGTTTGATATATTTCCGATTTTTTCAAAATATAACTCCGGAAATTATATTGAAAGAAAAATTTAATTGATATAGTGCTATTGGAGTACACTACTTATTTAATTCAAATTTGAAGTATAATTTTCGATAATAGTAATATTTCGACCTTAAAAAATAAATTAGTAAAAAAAATACTTATGTAATAATCCATTCGTACAATCAGATCAATATATACTATCATTAACAAATTAAGAAAAACTGCTTGAATTTAGTTCAGATTTAGGACTACGATTGGTTTTTAAAAGCAACAAAAATGTATGTAAATTTTGGATAAAAGTTCAAAATGATATCCTAACTTAGCGATGAAGCATTAAAAATACTCAATCCTTTCTCAACTATTTACTTAAGTGAAATAGGATTTTCAAAAATGACTACAATAAAAAATAAAACTAAACCTACTAGAAATATCAGCAACCATGAGAATTAGTTAGGATTTCTATTAAACCAAGGATTGACAAAATTAATTCAGATCTGCAATATTTGTAGTTTATGTTTCTAAAATATAATATTTCTAGTATTTATTTTTAATATTAATCTCTGTGTGTAGGTATATAAAAATACATATTTAGGGGTCACTAAAAATTTGAATATCCAATTTAAGTGTCACAACAATGCAAATGTTGAAAATCACTAATCTAAATTTTAAATGCTACTTATAAATAATAAACTGTATGGTTCAACATTTAATTTTGATATTTTAACATTTTCACTAAGATATTCTGCGTCAGAATACAATATATATTCTGTATATTAAAAAAGTATAAAACTTGAAAAATAATTTAAAATCTAACTTTCTATAAAATTATAAATAGTTAATTAAGTTTATAAAAATAACATTTTTAAAAATATATACTTTCACGTGGAAATTTATAAGAGAAAGATAAAAGAATTATGCAAAATAAGTCATTTTTTGAATGGTCAGAATTTTTTCTATAAGGAGACTAAATATTTTTTCATATATTTTCTATGTTTAATTTTTTTTACTCCCGACCTTAGTATATGCACAAAAACACTTAATTTCAACAGCTTATAAAAGAGCCTAATTTTCATTATTTGTCGCAAATTGTCTAAAAAATTTATCCCAATCTTATAGTTTGATCATTTTTTTTTTTTTTTTTATAAATAAGTATTAACTATAATAAACATTTAAATGTTTTAATTTAGGTTATTGAACATTTGAACCACATATAAGCACAACACTATACTCAGATTCATTTTTTTTTTCTTAAAGGGATATTGTTTGCTCACAAATTCAACAATTGTATTTTATATTTATATTCAAGATTTTAAGTGTGTTAATTAAATTTATTAAATATAAATTTTAATCATTTCACTGTTTATTGAAAATCATTAAAACTCATAAATATGAACACTTGTTCAAATCAAACTTCACTGACCTCCTTTTTTATTCAAAAGGTGATTTTTATATATATATTTATTTTTACTTAAGGTTATATCTGGGCAAGTAAAAGTGACTAAATAAGTATCAAAATATAAATTTTGATTTTAAAATGGCAACCTATGATTTTAATTATATACCTCTTCTTGAATTTATTTTTCAAGAAAAAATTTTCATGTCATAATTTTTTATATTTTTTTAATGATTATTACCCAATTAGTAATAAAAATTCAAATGTATGATATAATTTATTTTAAAAAATCCATGCAATTTAACTTTATTTTTGATAATTATATTCAGTATAAGAACCAAGAATTAGGTAAATATTTGTGTAAAACTATATTGTGTTATTTGAATATATTAAAAATAATGTCATTTTTTCTCTTACATTAATATCCAAATCTATCCACTATCTATATCTCAATAATTAGATGTTATATTATTAATCGCCAAATCTACTAACATTTCAGATCAGCAACAATATCTCTGATTGTGCCCAACATTATATTAAAGATTTAAATATTAACTCAACAAATAACTAGTTTATATCAGTAAGTGATGAGCCTGTAAAAATTTTAAAAAGTAGAATGGGGTTTTTTCGTCACAAATGACGAGGAGCTTATTGTCTTGTGTATATGTGCAATTAAAATATTTTATAATAATTTGATTTGATAGAAGTTTTATATTGTTTGTAATTTGATGTACCTGGTACTATCTAACTCCAAGATAAGTGTCAACCAACCCTTAAGTGGGGTTAGTTGTCATAATTCCATATATTTTTATAACATTTAAAAAATGTATTTTGACTAAATGTTAGTGTTTGATATTTGTATAGGAAGTTCTCAAGATATTTAATAATTTAACAAACATAATTTTAAAACAAAATAACTGTGTTAAAAAATATTTGAAATATAAAAACTGTGACAACTATACACAGTCTCCTTTACCTATAAATACTTATATTCGAGCACTTTATAAGACAGATCATACGCTATATTTAATGTCTACTTAATATATTTTTTTTATCGTAAATATATGTTACTAAATAGTAAACAAATAATAATCTATATGAAATTGACTAAAATAAATGCACTATTATTATATTATATTTAACTTTCTATAATTTATATAGACTTGAAATTACAGGGTGGGCCCACCATGTGGCTAAGAGATTTAAGAAGTTTCAACTATTGTATAATGTATATAGAGTAATTTTACAGTAAAACCTGGTAATAAAATCAAAATTTGAGTATTATATATTATGTTGTTGCGTGTGAATAGAATTGCCTAAATACATTATTTGTCAGGTAAAATTGAAACAAAAAAATAGCCACAGAATTTTTAATTTGCCCTAAATTTTCAATAAATCATATTTAGAATCACTAACGATGTAACATAATTTATTTAACCAGTATTTCATTGCGATTGAGTTACTCAATTTTTATGAATTCCTGGACTTATATTGGTATTGCCGGTAATGAGTTAAAAGATCAGATACCTAAGAATACTTATGTTTACTCCTATTATTAAAATTCTTTTTCCGGATAAAATTCCTTATGCTCATAATTTTTAACTATTATATTTTAATAAATCATCATAAGATTATACAATATGATGGATGGAACACATGGATGGATGCATTCCTTACACACTTGATCAGCACAAATTTAAAACTAAATGTAATTTTATTATTTTCTATTCTAAATCGATACTTAACCCAAAATAATATTAATAATAAAAAAACGTTATTTATGTGAATAATTGCACGCCTGTTGGCTCATTGAAAACTATTTTATTTTAATACAAATGTTGCACATTGGATTTATTATATGTATCTACTTAGCTACTTAATATACCTAATAATTGTATGGAAAAATAAATTGCGTATACTATTATTATATTTTTTTTTTTTTAATTTACAATGGTTAATTAAATTTATATATGTGACATTTACTTTTTGAATTATTTTTACAACTATATGTACCTCCTAGTATAATTGAGTACCTATAGATTATATAGAGTAACAATTTATTCCAAAATTCATCACTTAAAAATAAAAAACGTTCTAAATTAATTTTTTTTTTTTTAAATCACCTTTCTTACATAGATGAATTTTTATATTTATCTATTTATCTTAAAATTTCTTGGATCCAATACTATTATTGCGTGGGTTTAGAGTAAAAATGTATATCATTTATATATGTATATCACAATTTTTGATAAAGTACTTTTTTAAACCCAATTATTAATTTTTTATGGGCTATATTTTGAAATTATAATAATTTAATTCGAATCATTATTCAATGAGTCATAGTAAATCAAAATGTTTTAAATCAATATTAAGGTATGTACGATAAAATTTAAAAATTATCTCCGGAACAATTTAAAAATACCGAGATAAAATCTTTTTACCCTCAGTCCGTGATTGATCAAGATATAGATTATATAAAAGTTCTAATTAGTACAAAATGTCTGTTTTAACTTTAAAACGCTCTTTTAAACAATTTGTTATTTTGACATAGAACCTTTTCATTCTCAGGTTATGATTAATATTGTCCACAATTTACTAAAAGGAGTACCAGACATCATCTTCCTGAATTATTCACGGGAGGTGAAAAAGGTGTGAAAATTTCAAGAAATTTGTATAAATAATTTAAAATATAAATATATGTATACTAAAGCCATCTATTTTGAAGAAATCTTTGAAGAAGTCATTAGTAGATTGTTGACTTTCTCGATAAATGTGTATGGATTAACTACTGAATGATGACAAATCATAGGTTATTTCCTCTTAATTCCAAAAAAAAGAATAGGCAATGTAAATGGTACATACATGAACATGATATTTAGATATAAAGTGTACACAATAAATTATTGAATAATTAATTTAAATTAATCAAAAATAATTAAATTATTTTATAATATTATATTTGAACTGATAATTTTTTTATTATAACACCATAATGTTAATAATTGAGCAATAATTGGTATAAATTTGATCAAGTCTTTCGACCGCCCAAAAATCAGAAGTGCTTAGGGACACATGCCTATAGCCTTTAATTTTATATTTAAAAATAAAATTATTAACATTATCATAAAATATTTATAAGACAATCAATAAATAGGACAGAGCTTATGGCATGACTAAGTAGATGTATCTACATGTAAACCTTTTATATATTTTCAAAAATTTTGTGACTTACAATAATAATAAATTGAAATGACACAGGATCAATTCCAAGATACTTTAAAAACATATTTTCTATATTTAAAAAAGTTCTCAAAAAAGTTTTCAATTGAAATGCAAAGATAAATCATTGCATTCGAAAGACAATTCTGAGAATATTTTGGTATAACAGAGTGTTAAATTTGGAGTGACGCAATGAATATATTTATTTTACAATGTTTCTTTCTTCATATATTTGTATATTAGTGTATATATTTTTTCAGATAAAAGGAATCAGCTAAAATTTTTGGTAATCTAATTGGTACTTTAAAGAGGCAATTTTTTGATTTTTCCAATATTTTTCTTGAATGCGGATATTCATTTTGTAAAGTCATTCTCGTAAAAATGTCTTTTACGCTTCTTTCTTGTACAATAAGTTTATTCTCTCAAAAATACAGTCTC
Source organism: Pemphigus obesinymphae (assembly GCA_025469235.1). Classification (NCBI taxonomy): domain Eukaryota; kingdom Metazoa; phylum Arthropoda; class Insecta; order Hemiptera; family Aphididae; genus Pemphigus; species Pemphigus obesinymphae. Next base: position 18,098 of record JAIPRL010003438.1, read on the forward strand.
CTAAAATCTTCAGGCCTGGGGAAATCACCCTTGAACAGTCCCTCTCTTGACAGGCCTAGTTGGTAATGTTGGACATATTTTATCAAAATTAAGAAAAATTGTCGATTATACATCAATATCTGCTTCAGAAAAGAGGATAAGTTTGTCGGCTACCCAATGACATCCACATTCATCGTGTCAAATGTAAAAAGAACTGTGAGTTATAACAGAGATATTGTATTAATGTAGATGAACAAAATAACAAAAAATATTTTCATGGTTACCTATTTTTTTTTTTTATTCATTATTATATCGAAGGTCCGCTCAAAATCTTCATTTAAATTCAATATATCTACTTCCCATTTTCTACTAACAAATTTTTTTTTTCATTTTGTTATTTTCCCAATATTTATAAAATATTTCTGTTATGAAAAGTATCTTTCCATCACGATTAAATAAATTACTGAGAAAAATAAAAAATTACCTCTCTAAAAAGTTATTTTCTCCAAAACTCCCGGCTAGACTCCATAAAAAAAAAAAAAAAAAAATCACATCATTACAAAGGTAATATATTCCTTGTAGTCAAAATCAAAAAAATTATAAATAATGAAATTTTAGTTTTTCTAGGATTTTTTTTATAAAATTGTCTATAATATAGTATAGGTATAAGATAAAATATGTATTATAAAATATTATAAAAACTGGTTGTATAATGTCTTCATAAATATGAGCATATATTTGTTGATTAATTTAGCCCAAAAATGTATCTATATTATATATTATAACTATATATAAATAATTAACAAATTATTGTGATAATTTGATGTATTTAAAATTTAACATTTTACATAAAATAGTTATTATATGTATACATTACTTTTGAACTGTATACACATAATTTTATAAATGTATTATAATAAACTAATGCATAATTTTTCTCCAGTTTAGAATCTTTAGCATTCCTCTCCCTTATCAGATAATGAATAATCCTCTGATATTTGTATTTTGAACCCAATTAATCTATTTAATTTATGAAAAATTATAAAAATTTTATTATATATTAGAGGTGGGTCAAACTCAAAATTTAAGTGTCGAACCAAACTATGAGGTTTAAAATTGAATCCGAAACCCAAATCGAACTTTTATGTCAAACTCGAACCCCAACCGAACCGAACTTTTGTGTTGAACCTGAATTGAACCGAACCAAACTTTTATATCGAACCTAACCCGAACAGAACTGAACCTTAATTTAATGTCAAACTTTAACTCGAACCCAAATCTAAACCCAAACTGAACTATTATTTTAATGTCGAACTCAAACTATTAAATTTATATCGAACTCAAATACAAAATATAAGTAAATAAATAATTAATTCTCTTATTCTGTGTTTCAACGTGTGTCAAAATCTAGTTTCATATAAAAAGGGTGCCAAATTGTATTTGAACAATATGATTATTTGTATTTTGTTATATAGGTTGACTAGCATTGATTAAATATTTATTATATTTATATAATAATTAGCAATATAAATCAATGGTACTACCTTGTTAGTACTACTAATACTGTCTATTGTGGATGACTGTTGTTTTTGTTTGGTGGCTTTTTATTATTTTTAAATAAAGTATGGAAGTGTTGGATGACGTTGAAGCTACATGCGTAATTTACACATTATACGAAGAGAACAAACTTAATAAAATGAGCAAAAAGGAACTGAGCTGTTTTTGTGCAAAAATGCATCTATATTAAATAATAACCAAGAATTTATTTAAATTTCGTCAAGGGCAACTTTTAATGTTATTAAAACAGAATTATAGGACATTTAATTTTATAATTTACTAATAATTTATAAATTTAGCTGAAAATATTTCATCAAAAATCACTCATGTGAAAATTTAGGTAAAATTTATAATCTTTAATTTGGTAGTATTTACCTAAAATATTTTAGTATTTAGCTAAAACTGCTCAGTGTGTAAGAAAAAACATCCATTAAACAATTTAATAAAAATATATACTCTGATTATAATGTGTAATGTATATTTGTAACAATAGTTTAAAAGACGACTAAACTATTATTCATAATTTTTCAAAATATTTAAAAATTCAAATGTCAAAATAAATATATACAAAAATGATAATTTGATGAAATGTAAAAAAATTGCTGTATTTTAGTATAATATATACTAGAGTTTTAGTACTCAATAACTTCATGAATATTTTTAATCCCAATTTTAATAAAGAGGACACATTTCCATGATAAAATAATTTCTTTATTTAATAGAAAAAATGTTTTATAGGTATAACAATAGGTACAATCAATTATTGATTACAGACAAGCGGTGTTCACAAAAACCTGGGAACGAAAAAAAACAGAAATGTTAAAACGACTGCTGGGCAAATAGTTTCAAAACTCTTGCGATTTTAAAGGAGGTATAAATGGGGGCGATTTTCCCCCCACCCTTGAGCTGTAGTTAATACATTTTTTTTATGTCCTGCTAATAAAATCTTCCCCCTCACTTGAAATTTTGCCAAAACCGCTACAGTTTTAAAACAGTTATTTTAGAATATGTTTTTTTTGCAAATACCTGCGGATTATCAAGGTAAAAAACAAATTTATATATAAATAAAATGTATAATCAGTACAACGATTGAGGATTCAAACCTATAATTATGTACTGTTTGGACATAATGCCACAGAATAAGAGAATATAAGAGAATTCTTTTATTCTGCAGTAATGCCACAACTTCTGACGGAAAACGGAGAATAGTTTCTAGCATTTCATTTTGGGGAGGGCCAAAATTGAGTTTATGATCTTTTTTTTTTTTTACTCAATATGTATATTATATAGGAAAAAAAATTTTTTTTGCCACTGGTTTCTCGAGCACTTGTATGAAACAAGTTATTTAGCATTTTATATTTAATATAATATTCATATTATGTATAAGAAATGTAGTTAAAGAAGGATTAATAAATTAATAATAAGTTAAGCAGTTACGTGTTGTATGAAATTGTTCATCTCTGAAATATATATATATAAACAATACAAAATAATATGCCAATATATACAAAATATTATTTACTTACACATTATTTTCTTGAACTTGAAAACTGGTCGAAGTAAACTGGTAAAACCTAACCTGGTTGCTCTGAGGAATCCAAATTTTAGATGAGTAAAAATGAAGGACCAGTAGTACTTTCAATGGAAGAATTAAAATTGAAATATTTTCTAATATAATTTCAATAATTTCACAGTCATCATAATCTAATGGCACAATTTCATCATTACTAGAATTAATAATTGCATCTGTCAATACTAGTCTTGATATTGATACTCCATCTGGTTGCCAAAAATCTATATACAAATATACATGTTGTTAAAAATGATTGAAAAGCAATAAACAATATTTTATTAATTTTACCATAAATCTATCTAGTAGATTTTATCCTAAAGTATTTGAATATACTACATTAGCATTATACGTTTCCAAACAATCATATGAATTATTTTCAAAATTAAATAATTTCACACAAAATTTTTCTGTACGGTTTCAATTATATCTTTGGTGAAAAACTTGTTATGCCCAAAGTGAAATTCATTGAATTGTCATATGAGTTACATGTTGTACAAAATTTTCATTCAATTTGAATTCAATTCAAATTGAATTTATTTTTGCATATTTTTGCCCATTTATATCAAAATATCTAAAAATTGCATATGTTTAGTTAATTTCATATAATGTACAGAATCCATAAATATTTAACAATATGAAATTTATAGTGTGATAACATTTTAATAATAATTTTATATAAAAATTAGTTTTATTATTAGAATATATTTAAAATTATCTATTTACAAACAAATATATAAAGTTGTTTTAAAATTATTCTGATTAAAATTGTGGATGAAAATAAAGTATATAGATGTATAAAGATGGAGTTTTTTTTGTCATATTTTTGTATATCTGTGTGGAATTGAATATAAATTGCAAATTTTGCATGAATGCATTCAAATATGCATGTTTTACATTAATTTTTTACATATTATTGATATTTTATGTGCATATTTTACATTTGTTTTTGCATTCAAATACAGACTTTATTTATTGTGTCTCAAAAGAGAAGACACTAGGCAGCTGATCAGTTTTCGCCAACAGCGCGCATACTTGATGAAAAGTTATTCAATGTGATAAAAATATAACACCAACAGTGCTTGAAGCCATACACCACTGCCGCATATGCTACAGGGCTCACCGACAAATTATTACAGTTATACAGAGTATTAACAATATTTTTGTCATCAATGATGTATTTATATTTCTGCACCGACAAACTTTAATTTTTTTTTTTTTTTTTAGTTTTAATTGCCTATTATTACAAATGTTTACTTAAATATTTATTTCTTTATGACTTGATAAATTTTAATTAATACACTTAAAAAATAATAGTTAATTTTTTTATTATTATTTTCTCCTTTTTAAATTATCTTTCTGTTATTATAAATGTTTTTTTTTATTTATTATTAATTAATTGATTATAAAATTAATATATTTATTCTAAGAAAAAATATAAAATATTGACCAAACATATCAAACTATTACACCACTTGCAATTTATTATTATTATTATGTGGATAATTATTGTAATATATTATGGCCGATTTAATAGCATCCACTGATAGTAATGTTTATCATTTGTAACTTTGTATAATAAAACTTAAGATTTCTGGTTTCGTTTTAATTCAGTATAAAAATATCAGTAACGGTCGAGCCGGTTCGGAAATATACAATATGAGGTGAAATTGAATACAAGTTTATATAGGCATGGAGCAACGGTCTGGTGTACTCTTTTTTGGAACATAATATAAATATAAATTTTTTTTTTTTAAATTACTCTTTATAAAATATTAATGTACCTTGTCAAAAAATTAAAATAATTATTTCTGTATTTACCCTTTGAATCAGATATTGAAGAAGGACGCATATTATAAGTATACACTTATCTTTGTCTAGAATACTCTAAAAATAAATAAACGTAATATTTAAAATTAAAATATAAATAAATACAAATAGATTTTGATAAAATATTACCTAGAGTTTGTTTTGGCCAAAATATAGTTTTCGTATTATTTATACGAGATTTCCTAGATAGTTTGTAAATCAGTTTTTGTGATGTTTAAGGCATTAATGCCATTGCTTCATTAATTCTTATCAGTCCAGATGATCCATCAGCTCTATTATGTAATCTATAAATAATATAACAAATATGAGTATGGATTTGGTGAAAGAAATGAGGTTGGAGAAAAAATATTTGACTTTGTATCGACGTACATATTGTGAGCATTTATTTCAGAAAAAGAGAAGAGCATTATATTAGAGTGGAGGGAACAAATCTTAAATTGATTATTTTATGTGGAAGAAATGAGGCTTAAAACAGTGCAAGGACTGTAAGATAATCCCGCGTAAAAGTGTGACAACACTTTTAATAAAGGTTAATGGTTATGCATATTTGGTGTAGAAAAAAGAGGGTGCACAATAAGTAAATATAGTATTAGAAAGTTTAGGTATAGAATGGTTGACAAAGTTCTTTAATAAGGTACTAGTTGAAGAAAAAAATTCAGAAGAGTAGAGGAAGAGTTATGTGGTAACAATATTTAAGGGTAAAGGAGATGTACAGGTTTGTGGAAATTATAGAGAGATAAAACTTATGAGCAAAAGTATGAAGATTTAGAAAAAGATAATAGATAAAAGGGTAAGAAGTGAGACAATCGTTACAAAATAATTTTTATTTAGTTAAAAGGTAAATTTTATATGACAGTGGTGAGACCTTTAATGATGTATGGAACAGAATGTAGGGTAGTAGATAGGAAGATTAAACCGAGAATGAGTGTAGCAAAGATGAGAATATTAAGGTGGATGAGTAGAATGACTAAAGAGGACTAAGAAGGACAAAATAAGGAATGAGTATATAAGAGGTAATATAGAATTTGCTTTGATAGTTCACAAAATGAAAGAGAATAAATTAAGATAGCTCGGCTATATATTATGGAGGAAAGAAACTGATGCAGTAAGATTTGTAAAGAATATGTATATTGATGGAAAGAGGGAGAGAGTAAGACAAAAAAGAGGTTAGGCGATGTAATGGAATGGGATATGAAGAAGGAGGGGGGTAAGTGAAGATATGTGAGATAGAGTTAAGGAAATGTAGGACTAGGTTGGTCAACCCGAAATAATTAGGGAGAAGACAAAGATTTGTACTGAAAAGTTAATATAATTATTAATAGGTATTTTACATTTTATCATTGATTTATAGATTATTATATTATATTGTACTAATATTTATTAAATTATATACTAATTGTCAATTTTCAGATAAATAAAGAATGTAATTTTATATGAAAGCTTTCATGTCAGATGGTTGGTATAAATGCATGTTTATTTATTTAAATACAAATTTACAAACAAGATTAAAGCATTCATTTTTGATATGAAAATTATTGTCAATTTTATAAACTATTAACTAGAAAATTACTTATTATTATACATATTTAATTTTACTAAAATAAAGTAAATTATAAAAAAATATAAATATATAGATAACTTGTTTTTGAAAAATATAAAGAGAACAACTATGAAAACAACATACAATTCATATTTAAGTGTACATCTCTTACGTGTCTTTTATACAAGAGTTTAAAAATATTTAAAAAAATTTTAAATGTTAAAATAAAGTTAGAAATTTCAAAGAAAATGAGTTTTCATGTTTTTCAGACTAAGATTGACTTACTACATTTTCTAATAAAATATTAACCATATATTGATGATAATTATTATGCAAATAATATTTAAATGATGAATAAACTATATAGGTATTATGTATAATTTAACATACATGCTACTTTAGGTCTATATTGAAATACTTATCCTAGAGCAAAGATATACAAGGAGTTGCAATGAGGGAAATTACCCTCTCCCATTCATAAAAAAAATTTAGTAAAAAAGTTCTATTTGTTTATCACTAATAAATTGTTCCTCCTCCATTTGGGGCCTCTGTATACACCCTTGACCTAGAATAAAACCGATATTACTATATTTTAATTAAAACTGTATTTACAGCCACTGTATCAAGATACTGTATTTTAACAAGACCCAATTATTATAAAACAAATATTTTCAATGCATTTTTAAAGTACATGTTTATGATTGGATCTTGTTAAAAACTATCATCTAAAACTCTAAAACTTCTGTCGGTTAATCCAGCATTATATAGTAAAGGTAATCATGAATAAAGTCCATAATTGTAAAGAACAATTATCATTTTATTTTGTTATAATTGTTTTTTACAGTTGTCTGTATCATAAATCAGATTAATGCGATAATATTTACAGAATTTAAGTGAATGATTGTTCATGAGAAATACGAACATCGGACATAATGAAACTAAACCTTCTCGACACGGTGTTAACAATCGTCCTGAATAGAGCATATGATGGTGTGAGTCGTCTAAATAGGTACCTAAAATCAAAACAGAATCAAACGCTTCAAATGGATTTAAATATAAATAATAGTGAAGAAGGGCTACAATCAATAAACACTTAACGACGCAACTCTTGCATAATATATAAGTATACACAACTACTGACCGTATAAAGGCGAAGACGATACCACGTTAATATGGCGACCGATATAATGTTGCGTATACACTGACGGACGGAAGCCAAAAACCAAAATATAATTGAAAGTAGGTAGCGCACAAAAAAGCGAACTGTCATATACTTGTATTAAAAGCAATGATCAACTTCTGTTGGTTGTATTTAGTACGGAAAACGGACGGTTTTGTCGTAGTAAAATAAAAATCTAAACAATAACATGAACTTGTACCTACATCACCTTTCCTAAACACATACAATTAACAGACTCTACAGTATATACTGTATAATATAGAGTATATACTCGGCGCTCACCCTACCGGCCAGCCTATCACACCTATTATATAGAGCGCGCTGTACATACGAGTGTACAAAGTGTGTATATGAGATTGCGCTGTGTGAAGCCGATAAGTGCGAAACGGACGCTTGTCCGAAGGATCGAAAGTGGTGGGTGGATAGACGTGGCCATGTTTGTTTATGTTCCCCATTGTATTTACAGCTTGAGTATACAGTATGACCATGTATACTGAAAAATAAAATATTTATATGTATTATTTGTGTTGACACTGAGTAGATCAATGGTAAGTAGATCCTTTGTTATGAAGATTATAATTTTGTTTTGTTTATACAGGGACATCGCTATAACTTCAAATAAATTGTTTATTTACTATTATAAATTTTTATTGGACTGATTGCATCATTCAATATTCTATTACATCATATTATATTTTCATTTATTTCATAATGGCATGGTTATGTATAGTTGAAAATTGCAGAAACGCCAGTCCATTTACCCCAAAGGATTGTAAGATGTTTAGTGTCTCTAAAGACGAACTTCTGTAAGCTTGTATTATTTAATAATCTATTAAGTTTTATATTTGAATATTATTAATTTTTTAGTTGTAAGCAGTGGTTAATAAATGTCAAACGGCAAGACTTATGTGACCATTCAGTTAATACTCTTCATAAGAATCACCGTGTATGTTCGGATCATTTTAAGTGCAGTATGTTCTCTAATACACAAAGAACTAGTCTATTGCCAAGTGCTGTACCTACTGAATTTGGTAATTTAAATTATAAAATGTACGTGTTTTATATGTTTTTAATTGTTTTTTATTTTTTTATAGTGTTTAATTATGATGATGAATTTTCAAGTAGCACATCATTTATAGGTATAAGTATATCTGATCCGTTATTCAGTAATAACTCGATAGCCACAAGTACTCCAATTAAACAAAATCGATCAACTTGTACTAATTGTAAGTTTGCGTCATTATCGTATTATATTAAAATGAATAAAAAATTAAAATAATATAATTTGTATTAGTCAGGATAAAATGATTTTGTAAATACATATGTGATGAAGTGTAAAAGTGTATTGAGTGTATGTAATTTGTCCGGACCTTTTAAGCATTCTCTGCTTGTTTTTGAAATTATTTGTTGGAAAGTGTATTTGACAGTATTCAAACATATAAATATAAGAACCTTTTTTTTATTAAAATACTTTTTATTGTATTGAATACATTTTATAAAATATTTATAAAAATATTTACTATAATACTAAATACTTATTAAGTATTAAAATAAATACGTTTTTTTTAATATTAAATTCTAATATTATCAAATACTTTTCAATTCATTTTTATTAAACAAGGCAAACTTTTTATTTGTCACATAATGATACAACTTTAAAAAACAAATATTATTAAATTTTTTTATGATTCCAGTATATTAATGTTATTATTTACTAAAATTATTACCAAATTTTTATTTATTATTACAAAAAATTGTCATTTTATTTTGAACTCTTAAATCAAGAACTTTATAAATTATATAAATTAATTAATTAAAAATAATTAAATTAATTATCCAAAACTAGTATTTGGGTATTATTTTTATAACCTTTTCTGTCACAATAACACTTACCAAGTTTGCCTAAAAGCTTTTAAACAATAACTAACACAATTCCAGTTTACTATATTTTGTTGTATACAAAAAATAGTGCCTATTATTTCTACAGAGTGTATTTTGGTATTGTTCATTAATAAAAATTTCAGAAAATTAGGTAATGGTTGTTTGTCTTGTAAAAAATTTTTTGTGTATTATTTCATTAATTTCTGAATTTTTTGAATAATTTTATATTATATAACTAGTTAAATATTCAATTTTCTTTTCCACCTTGGTATTTAACTGTTTTTTGATTTACCACTAAATTATGTTCCCATAAAGAATTTCCATATTGCTAAGTGAGCAATTCTGTACTTTAAATTTTATTTATTACATATTTTATAATTATTTTTATTTTACAGTATTTAATTATGAAGAAGTTTCATTTAGCTCATCATCTTTAGATATGAGTATATCAGATCCATTATTTTTGAATAACTCAAATGCTGCAAGTGCTCCATTATTACAAAATCAACAACATAAGCCAAACCAAAAATCAACTTCTACTACTTGTAAGTATATGTTATTATTTTTAATAATTTGTGTTGGTTATAATAAAATTATTATGTAAGTATATGATTTATTTGTATATATTTCTGACAGCTTATTCTGTTCAATTATATTATCTCTAGCTAGTGTTATCAATTTTTTTTTGATAAAATAAATATAATAAAAGACAAATTATCCTACCACTTACCTTTAACTAATTATATTATATTAGAATAATTACTAGGGAACGGATTTATATACACAAAAACCCTAAAAGTATTTATTAAAAAATAATATAATATACTACAAAATAAGCATTTAAATTTTACAAATAGTCAAAATATGTTTAAAAAGTAAAAAATATGTAAAATAAAATTGATATTATTTTAATATGAATGATATAAATTGTGCTTATTTCTTATCAGATTTTAAATAGCTTATTATAATAAGTATATGCATTTACATATACAACAGTTCCTTAATAATTACATTGACTATATTTATATCATAAATATTAGAACTTCTGGCTCTCTATAATACATTAGTCCGCTCGGTTATTGAATATGGGTCTGTGGTTTGGTTACCATAAACCGCCGTTGACATTTGTCGGATTGATCGTGTTCAAAATAGTTTTATGCGTTTTGCTGGTCATTACCTCAACATCCCACATCCACTACATAATTATGGGCCAATAATTCAAGCTCTGAGACTTGATCCTCTTTCAGTTGAGCATGATAATTTTGGTATCACTTTTATTCAGGTCAAAATTGAACAAATTCAACAAGTTCAAATATTGAAGGTCAGGTTGATGCCCCAAGGCTTCTTGGAGAACTTAGTTTTCGTATTCCTAGTAACACTAAGCTTTAGTGTAATTTTTATATACCCGCCAATAAATCTAACTTCTCCAGGAATGCCCCACTTTTAAGAATGATGCATAATGCAAATAATTATAGAGATTATTAAAATATTTAGTACCGAGGCTCACATTTTTAAATTTTTTTTTATTTTTTTTTTGCTTATCTTTTTTTCCATATCATTTACACCATGTGGTTTTTTTCTCTTCTCTCTTTCTTTTTTGCCCCTGTCAATTAAGTTTTTCAGATTATTAAAATTTAAGTTAGTATAAATAAAGCATCTTATAAGTTGTTATATGTTTTTATCCGTTACCTATGTATTTCTTGTTTGTATAATTTTGTAAAAGCCGTCTGGCTTTGATTATAATAATATAATAATAATATAATTAAATATTTATTTAGTGTTGAATGAGACCAAATTAAACACTAATAAAACATTTCTACAGCTATTATTTAGCCAACTACACAGAATTTAATATACTCCTTGTATCACATGACAAGTACTCTATGTACCATAGAATGTAAATACAGTAAAACGTCTTTATAACGGAATTTCCTCAAACTAACGAATTTTACCATTATATAGAGTTTTTCATAATAGAGCAGTTGAAAAATAGTTTCAATCAGCTACATATGTATCTATAGAAAAAAAATTATATTTTAGGTAAATATTTCATATAATGTAAATTCATATTTTAAGATTAAAATGCACGAATTTATATTTGAATTTATTTTGTGAATAGTATTAAAAAATATAGTATATGTATAGTAAATGTGTTATATTTTTTATAATTAAGAAAAATAGTTTTTAATTTATGATTTTGCCCCGTGGAGGAGGCTAAGAATACCTCCACGATTTCCTCATGCCTGTCGTAGAAGTCGACTAATTGAGGTTGCATCAGGTCGACAGTCGGCATAAAACTTGTCAAAAAAGTATGAGAAGTCTTAAAAAGAATATAGGCGAGTTTTCCTATCTTGGATGTTCGCGGGGAAAACAAAATTGCGTACTTGGGTGTGGAGATAGCCTAAGGGACCAAGTGACCAGTACCAACCTGACAGCGGCTGCGGTAGCCATTCCATCAGTTATATGTGCGGGTCTACCCAACGGCTATGATGTCGATGGTGTAGGGAAAGCACTAAAGTGTTTTGGGTTAGATTCACACTTGAGTACGCAGGATAGGTTCAAAGTGCGAGTAGGTACGTAGAATGTAGAAACATTGAAAGGTAGGAGTAGGGAGTTAGCAGAAGTTTTGAAGAGGAGGAATGTGAATATTTGTTGTGTGCAAGAAACAAAGTGGAAAGGGGAGAGAGCAAGAGAAATTGATTAGATTACGTTATTTTTAAATATATGATTTAAAACTTTATCTTTATAGAGAAAAGATGAAGTTTTATTTTTTCTCTATAATATGTTGGATTATGCAAAAATTATTCTAAAATTGTTTCGACATTGAAAAATGGTGATGTTACATTTTAATTTTAGATCACAAAGATGTGTCTTATATTTTATTTTGTCTACTTAAAAAAAATATAAAAGGTATGGTGCACTAATTTTGGAATAAAGAGATTTTTAATGGTAAATTGGTTTTTATTCTAATTGGTATTTTATAGAAATTATTTTTTGTTTTTCCCAGTAGTTTTGTTATGTGTAAAGAAAAAAATTCGGAATGTATACTGGGTAAGAATGCTGAATTTTTGGTTTCTAAACATATTTTAAACAAACTATAATACCATAAACTATTTATTTACCCAACTATACTCATGAATAGAAACCTACAACCAACAAAATAAATAGAAATAATAAATATTGATATTGATAACCATAACAAGGAGTGAAAAGGACAGGCAGGCCTCCTGATATTAGGAAAATACATCTCTTAGATTTCCCATTTCCCATTTTCTATTTTAGAAATAACTATGAATAACAAAATGTAAGGACTATAAGTTGATATTAAATCATGTATGAATCAACTATGACAATTGCTCAGATGTATTTATTGTTTGTCTAAACTTATTCAGAAGGCCACAATTATGGAAATTCCTGTAATATTTACATAGCGTTATTTTTTAATTACTTTTAAAATATATTTATACATTTTTCATTTGTAAGATTTTAATTTTTCAACAAACTTCATAAAAATTGTCTATACAAAACTACTGCAAATGCGGGTGTGTTTCGTTCTCTTAATATTGTAAAAAAATTTCAGATGTATGTTCCTTTAATTACTTTTAGTTTGGTTTATATATTTTGAAGCTTAATTTTGTTAGCCGGTGTAGCAAAATGTACATATATGGCTTCTAAACCATTAAATAAAGTTTTTAAATACTAAAAATAAAATATTAATAGGTAACAAATAAATAATAATAATCAACAGGATTCGTTCAGACTTCAAATCAACATAAAATATCTTCTTCTTCCTCTTCTCCTTCGCCTTCTCTCCCAACTATTTGAGGTCGGCCACCCTGGTCCTACACTTCCACTTAACTCTATCTCCCGCATCTTCTTCACTTACTCCCACCTTCTTCATATCACTTGCCATCACATCCCCCATCTCTTTTTCGGTCTTCCTCTCCCCCTCTTACCAAGAACATCCATTTCCCTTACTAATCTTACTGCCTCAGTCTCTTCCCCCCCTAATACATGCCCGAGCCATCTTAACCTATTCTCTTTAAAAAAATTTTTGTTTTTTAAATTTACATTAACATCTGTTTCAAAATATGAACCCTAATAATTAGTAATATATATGATATATACCTTCACATGTTTACACATATCGATGACAACTAAATTCAGCATATGGGTAATACAGTGATTATAAACAGCACTTGGATGTTGCTCCTTGATTAATTTTTGCACACCTCCTCTACAACTAGACATGACATTGGCGCCATCATATGATTGAGTGACAATAGGAACCTCATCTAGACTTAACTTTTTTAAGAAAGATAAAATAAAATTTGATGGGGAAACTGCAGACTGACTCTGTGAAACATTTATAAACTCCAAAAAAACGTTAAAATATTTCAAAATTGTTTGTACCTATATCTAATACAAACAGACATCTGTTCTTGTTTATAACACCTTAAAATAAATATACAAATTAATTAATAACTATAGGTATAGAAATACTTTCCCTTTTTGTTATAATAGTATTATTTTTAACAATTCTCTCACCTAGTTTCAACACACATTATAAAAAAACAACCAGTACTTTTGACCTCTGATACTATACTTTGAATATTATTTGCATAGATACCAATGAGATCATTTTGTGTTAATTGACTTGTGTAATGTATAATGTGATAGCTAAATAGCTTGTTAAGTTCTAAATTGTAGTTAATTAATAATTTATAGCATTCAATAAAATTTTCTAAGAAATACAAATTAAAAATAAAATAAAATTGTAAGAATTTCTATTGAAAATAGTTTATTAAATAATTACCTTGATTCAGTGATTATGTGTCCTTCAAACGCAATTCCTTGTTGAGCCAAAAAAAGTATAATATCAATTGTTCTTTTAAATAATTTCTATTTTTTTCAACTAAGTCATAATAGGCGATCGATAAGAACTGATACTTTCTGCAACAAAACTTTGTTTGAAACTTAACATTTTGAAAATATTGATCAAATGCTCTGCAGTATTTTTGAATTGGCACCTGCCCAACTAATAGTTATAAATAAAAATAAGAACAATTATAATTGTATAATATGATTATTATTCATTAATTATTATATATGTCACATAATTTATAAAAAAATACTTTTTTATTCATAGATGTACAGAATGATTCTTTTATTGTGCGACACTCATTATTAATCAAGCTAAATATAAAAATTAATTATCTTTATCCAATTTTTGAATCCAGTGTTTGTAGACACTTCAACAACTACACCACAACCAAAATTGCAAAAACAAAAACAAAACACAGCATATTTTTTTAAACTATATTCAAGACAAGAATATTCTTTTAAATACATGGCATTGAATAATCTGTTTTGTTTTCCAATGAATGTCATAAGAAATGTCTAAATAAATAACACAAAATTTAGAAAGCATAGGTATATATTATATAATATTTATTAAACAGTTATTATAATGTTACATTGGTGAATACAAATTTGGGAAATAAAAGTTATGCATTTATTTTTGATTATAATAGGTATTATTATCATAAGTATATTATATTATAACTTACATTCAAAATGGGCTTTATGGGACCAGTATTTATGTTCCCCAGATCACTTATGACATTATTATTGTTTTCAATACATTCTAAATTACTCTTGGTAATCTGGTTTATACTCTTTTTCAAATTTTTGATTGTTTCAATATCAATTGTATAACTTCCTGTAGATTATCCTCATCATCAAAATTATTAGAGCAAAAATCTTTTGCAGGTTCTTACATCCATCAAATATCGTAAAAATAAATATATTATTTAAAATGTTTATATTAGTATATAAAATTATAGATATAGGTACTAATATTAGTTAAATAGGCATCAATCAAATACCTATTTCAAAATATTATAAATTAACTTTAAGTGTTTACGTAATACCTATTGGCTATTACCAAATTTAAAGATGAATATTTTCGAAAGCAATTAATTTACAACAATTTGACTAGTTTGAGTATTGTTATTATCAAATACAAATATATATTTTAATAATTAATATGTAAAAACATTAATAATATTTTGCAATAAAATTCTATTTATCATTACAGGTAAAATCTATTTTATATCTACTTATAATTTGAACGTATATTATTATTTAATACTTTTGTAGATAATATAGGTTTTTGAATAAAAAAAAAAAAAAATAACTAAAAATATACAAGCATACAAGCATACCTATTCATATAGGTAATAGGTATATTAAATACTGTATATACTTATATTGGATCATTGCTGTAAAATAAAATAAAAATTAAGATTTGAAACAAAATATTTACAAAAAAAATTACCTCAAAAGCTGATGATTCCAATAAAACGTCTGACTTGCTTTTCGGCACTTTACTTTTTTTTTAAATTTAATACACTTAATATTTTTCAAAAAAAATAAACCACAAAACAAACTTAAAAAAGAAAAACCAAAAACTAGAAATACGTGATGTAATCATGTAATGTCTTGAAACATCTACAGTGAGTCGAGACAATGACGGTAAATAATTTGTCGTTTAACAAAAAATCGGTAATCAGAAAATAATCGAAGCATTCACATGGAAATATTATTAATACTGTATTAGAGTATGAGACTATAGTAGTTTAAATAATTTTTGTTCGTTACACAGAATAAGACATAATTAATGGGACATTATTCTGTGATCATGGCTTATTCACTTATCGTAGTTTATTATGTTTATATATATTAATACTAGGTATTTTTTACAATTTTACCACGGCAAATAAATTATCAAAAATATAGTATAACAGCAAGAATAAATGAAAAACTTATCATTTAGACATCTTGTATATACCTAGGTACCTATAGGCTATAGTATATTTTGAATTTTTCAAGTGTTAAGGGACTTTTCCTTGGGGGGGGGGGGCTAGTACTATATTTTATGGGGCTAAGCTCCCTTAATTACTCTGATGATTAAGGTTAAACTGCATCCAGCAGTTAATAATTCCATAATTACAAAAATTATTAATAATTATTATCAATTTAATTCTATACTGTATCTCGTATTCGAAAATTCAATTATTATAACAAAAAACTAAAATGATTTGTGGAACTTGCATATTGATATGTGTATATTTTATTTTATAGGTGTACCATTATCTCTTCGTTCAATGCATTCTGCCAGTTCTTCTGTTGTATCAACATCTATCCAATCAACACAAAGCAACTCATTAGATACATCGATGAATCGAATGTTTGAAATTGAAATTCGAGAACGGAGTAAAAATGTAACAAAACAGAAAATAAAGTTGAAACACAAACTAGTGGAGGATCTAAAAATTGTACTGACAATAACATAGATTTAACTTCAGTAGATCTTTTTAATCAAGTATGTAAGAACAATTTGGTAAGAAAATACCTTAGACATATTATGTTATACCAACTAGATTAAGTAGTGTTCTCTAATAAAATATTATTTTAAAAATTATTTTAACATAATAACATAATTTTAAAATAGTTTTAAGCTGTTTTAATGTTTTTATAAATAAATTATTATAATACATCAATTATAACTATATATTATTATGTACAATAATATGTTTCTATGTATAAGGGTTATATATTATACTAATTCACACAATTCACAATTTTGTGCTGAAATGGAAAGCACCTTTATAAATAACATAACTTGAAATTTTAGATTATTTATAAATATGATAGTTCTAGATTTTAGATATTAAGATATTAAATGTACAGATTACAAACAATAATGTTAAAATTAATATAAAAATTAAATTGCTGGAAAGTTAAAATTGGTTTACTATTTAATCATATTTAATGTTTATTTATTCATTAATTTACTACACCAATCATTAAATAATTAAAGAATTAAAATAATAAAAAAATTAAATAAATTAAATATTTCTCAATTAAAATAGTATTAATATAAAATCCTACACTGAATATTTTCCAGATATTAATCCTCAACATTTTCAAACACATTTTTTTAATTTCTTAGAGTACACAATAGCATTTTAATTATTATTAAACATACCTATATCTTCACCATTGAGTAATATATGTATACCATTTCAAATTTACAAATAAAATAAGTGGTTACTGTAGACTCAGAAATTTTCTTAGGGGGGGGGGACTAAAGTATTATATTTATTCCAACTAACAGAAGTGCACACATATCATCTATTAATATTTAATAATACCTACTCATAGGTATCTAAAATAAAATGTTGACTTAAAATAAATCAAATATAGTTAAGTTATACTAAACATCAACATTTAGAACTAAATATATAATTTTCGGTAATAACCATTATTAGAAAATTTTATTTTCTAAATTTTAGATTAATCTTGAAATGTTTCAGTTCACTTTATCGCAGACAAATCAACAATAAACTTATTGTATTATCGCAAAATATAACACATGTCATTCCGTGTACCTAATTTATTATTTTATAATTTTTTTTTTTTTGTGTTATAACAATAACAAAATGTGTGTGTATTTTTTTATATCCTTAATATACTATACATATATATATATACACCTATAACCTATTGCAATTTATTTTATTTTATTACTGCTTGTAATAATAAATTAAAGTTTATAAAATAGTAAATGTATTAATATTTAATATGTATACGATTATCACAACATAATAGGACTGTTGTAAAGTTTACCATGTGCCACTACTCTTGTTACAGATAATAGCACACCCGCTCGAAGATTAAGATAGATAAGCGGAAAGACTAGAGAGAATAATTTGAGATAGCCATCTCAATTTATAATGTTTTAATGATGGAAAAGATAGAGGCAGTAAGAGTAATGGAATTCATGTTGAAGGAAAAAGGGGAAGAGGAAGATCAAATAGGTGATAAGAAAGTGTTATGAGGTGGACGGGTGTATAATTGAAGAGGATATGGGAGATCAAGTTCAGTGGAAGTTGAGAACTAGATCCCAAATAGTTGGAAGCAAAGGAGAAGAAGAAATAATGCATCATATATTTAACATATCATATATTATTGTGACATAATTACCGGTATTTTAATGAACGATAGTTTTATGTGATATTGTTGTGTATTTTCAGTTGATGGAATTTTACACTTGCTAATACTTTATTTTCTATAAAATTTGATGGAATCAGTTCAATCGTGTTTTAAATAAATGTAATTTTTAAATAATTTAATAATGTACAAGAATTATTACGTTTTATTTTAATAATAAAAGAAAATTAAAAATATATATTGATTAATAATACTTTGTAAACAGAAAAGTAAAATAATGTAATTATACAAACTGACCAACGTTTATATATTATTTGACGTAAGTTTGAAATAGTAAATATATCTTACAAAGGGTTCTAAGTACACTGTGCTTACCTACTACACCGTATATATATACAACCAAAATATGTTATGGGAATTAGAAATAAAATGTTGATAATACTACTACAAGTACTTATATGTCCCATTCACTGTACAAATTGTACAATGATTAAAGTATAAAACTACAATATATATATATATATAAATAAAAAAATGAATAAAGAACAATTATGCTGAGGGTAAGAATTTTTTGGGGGTTGTAGCCTAGTAGAGTCCTTCAGCGTGCATCTGGTAGATTACCATAAATGAAGTAGTTATTTCATTGTAAATCGATATGTTTACTTCTGATTATGCCTTTTTTAAATAAAAAATGTATCATGAAACATAACTATTATATTTGTTTAAATTATGCAAAAGACCAAAAACAATTAGATCAATCATTTATATATTATTTTTTTTGTATACATTTTATTAAAATCCAATGAAATCACTAGTTAGGGAATAAATAAACTCGGTAGTGGCGTATTTGACTTCAATATGAAAAAAATATCCTGTCGTCAAAAATCCTAGATCAATAATCTAAGACTGTGATCCTAATTCCACCTTTCCTTATGTATAGACATCTAATACCAACAAAACGAATACAAATTGTAAATATTGGTAAGTGGTACCCACAGTAATGAATACTATTAAAAAAGATTTCTGGTTTTAACTCTACATCAATATTTGTGAATAACAAAATATAGACATTTTATTGTATTAATAACTATGATAACGTATCGACACAAATATACAATAGACTCATCGGGGACATCAGGTGTCTAAAATTTTATTTATAATGTAATTATTCAAAATCTTAAAATGCCCAGAGATTTCACGGTAGACTTCACTTCAAAAGTAAACATTTCTTGATAAGACTTTGATGATATTTGGACAACCTCTTAGAGGTTATCGGTCCGATCGGTATATTTATCTACTAGTCGTTTCCACACATAAGATCTCGTTAATCGTTCAAAGGTTATATTTTCTAACACACACACACACACACATACACACACACACACACACACAAACGAGCGCGCGCGGGAGCCCGCGCATGCGTACACGCCCACATTCTTTTACGTGTAAAATTGGCGCGCAAACAACCACTGTTCGTCTTCAGGTACCGCACCAACTGCTCTCCGACCACCCCCACGCCCCCAATGACCTGCGCGCGCCGATTGCCGACCATGCGATCACCAGTCGACAGGGACAGGCTAGGTTGACGGCCATTCGATATTCATTTTGTACAGCGACGCAGCGCTTGATAGTATTCTAGCCGTTGTTTTGTCGTTCCATAATATTGTTTCATAGTTCGCGCTGTGATTTACATGTTTTTTTCACTTATTTTATTTTTTCGACAAGTCTATGAGTTACATGACTTAGTACTTTTATCGCGTGACCATTATTTTTATAATTTTTTCTTATTCGTTTTACGTGAGTTGTTGTCCAAGACGTTTTAGAAAATGGCGGCCGGCAGTAGTCAAGTACCAGTACAAAATAACGAAGGTAAATCCATTCAATTTATCATTTTATCCTAAATCAATTTATGTACATATGATATGTACAATATATAAACATATCATATGACTCATAAATGTCCACCGAAATTAAAAATTGGTTCGCCGAAGTAAATATTTAGGTAGGTAGGTAGGTATAACCCACGCGGTTTATCTTGACCACTTTCGACAGTTTTCATTTTAGGGATTCAACAGTATTGTTGTAGTATATATTTAAGCCCCCGTCGCCCGCATTCGGTTGTTGTTTACTTTTCTAGACTGACAAAACCCGGGGAGTAAGTAGACGTGCGGTTTCAAACTAATATTCTTGTATGTACCAAATTTACTAACCCCTAACGTATGACGTCAGCTAGTGGTCAATATGAACACTGCAGAAACAGTATAGCTCAAAATATTGTGGCGGTGGCACTGTCGCGTCGAGTTACAGTTTCTCGTCGGAACAGTGATTCTCGAATTGTTCCACTACGTCTTATTTACATACCATTTATTATTTACATAGATATATATTATTTATACATAATAATTTATTTGTTTTACCTAATATATACGGATATACCTACTCTATATAATACACAAAAAGAAAGAAAAAACTTCGAGTAGGTATCAATTCTATTATTTATTTTATAAATATTCAATACCCATAGACATAATAAATAGTGCATAAATATTTAGATTTATACTTTGTATAAAATAAGTATATGACTTGTAAAATCTTGGTACCCAAGTTCACCGAAAAAATAGACGATAAATAATATTCAAAATTCGTATTAAATAATCAAGAATCCGCTTTGCACCGTAGCCTAAAGTAAGAAATCATAATATTACTACTTTATAGTAGTATATTATTATAGAGCAGGGACGGGCAACTGACAGCCCTCGGAACACATCCAACCCGTCGTCCTTTTTTATCTGGCCCAAACTATCTTTCGATTGGTAGCTAAGTAAATTTTGTATCTTGGGGAAATTTTCAATAATAAAACATAGTATATTAAATTTTGATATTATTTTTTTATCATAGGCATAAAATATATATTAATGAATTTTTTCATATAATAATTAACATATTGGCTGATATGTTCCTTTAATCCTAAACCCTAGATCCTATTCTATAATACTATTATAGAATATCTAATAATAGGTATATACTTATAATATATACGCCTCTTCTTCTCCTTCGCCTTCTCTCCTAACTATTTGGAGTCAGCCACCCTAGTCCTACACTTCTACTTAACTCTATCTCCCACATATTTTTTACTTCACCCACCTTTATAATATCACTCACCATCTTATCCCCTCACCTTTCAGTCTTCCTCTCCCATATACATTTTGATGATTTTGTTTCTACTTCTGAAGAGGAGGTCAGAATCCGAGACCCCCCCCCTCCCTAACGTAAATACGCCACTGGGCACAATTGATGTATATCTTTTTGATTTGTGCTAAATACACTGGCGCAAAAGATGTATACATTGTAGGTAGTCTTAAATATTCGGCGTAATTGACGAACAACGCCGACTATTATACTAATATATAGCTACTAACCGACCGCGAACCTTAACTGCATGTACCGGTATGCCACACAGTAGCGGTGGCGGCGGCTGCTATCAAAATAATTTCCCGACCCTTACGGAAATATAACCACATGACGTGCTACCATCAACGGCAATATTTCGTAGCCATACCACAGAATAGATTAAAGCAGAAGGGTCACTTCCATGTAAACAAAAAAGTGACGGCCATTTTTTCGTCTGTTCATCTTATCTATTTAGTGTATAAATTATCACTTTATTATGAAAACACAAATCGTAATATCAATATTTTGAACTGATTATACAAAATACATAGAATGAACAAACGGGAAGATGATCGCCAGGTTTTTGTGTGATAAATATCTTTACCGTGTTAATTTTTATTAGTGTCCGGGGCTTGGCCATACTATAAGTACTTGATATTGTGTGTCGCCATTATTGTCATGTCAAAATATTATGACTCGCGGAACCGGCCCAGCTTTAAATTATTTTCATTTAGTTTTCGTAAAACTATATCAATATCAATCATATGATATTCATAATGTCGATAACGAATTTCAGTTTCAAAATTAAATAAAAATATCGATAAGTACATTCCTGTAATGTTCTTAACATTACATAAGGGGTATATTATGTTTGTGTAATAGGTATATAAAATTATCTACTTATCTTATAATGATTTTATCAACATGTATGATCCCATTGAACAACTTACAAAAATTCCATAATATTCCTGTACAATCTTCAAATGAATTTATGTCACATTAATTTTTCACTTTGGTGACTTCTGGCGACTTTTAAGCTATATTCATGATGATAATAAACAGGTTAAAGTAGTTTCTGGTCACTTTCATAATATTTTGCATATACGATAATTTGAAAACAGTTGTTCTGTTCACATGATGATACCAATTTGAAAGTAGCTCCCGTGACAGCAATAATTTAATTTGACTATCACTTTTTGACTGCAGTTTTATGTGCCAAAATCGCTCAAAAATGCGCAAATATGATGTGACATATCAATTCGCATGAGTATTTTGTAAGAAATATGACGGTGTATTTAGTTTTAGATTTAAATCAATATCCTATTAAATATAAATATAAATATTGGGATTTGAAATTATAAAAAATTTCAAATATTTCATCATTGGGTCCCTTTACTAAGTACCTATGGGTGTACATTTTCAGTATTCGTTGAAACACTCTATACATAAATAAAAATACAAATCATTGTTAAACCAATACACTACTTTCAATAATCAGAATCTAAAACAATAATAATAATTTTAATTAAATTTCAGGTTATAAAATTGAAAATTGTAATGATCCTGAAATAGATGCAATGGCCGAGAAAATGAAAGAGAATTTAAAGAAGACTGGTATACCAGTTTCCTTTCCAACACTTTTTAATCCTACAACTGACTGTACAACAAAAAATGACGACAACTCAAATGAGAGCGAGGATTCCGAAAGCATGAAATGTAAACAATTATTTCAAAAATGTATTCATTATACTTCATTATAACTTTGTAATTTTTTATATGCATTATAGATAGATTTGGTTGGATGACAATTGGGGCATGCAATTTGCCATTTATTATTCGTAATATAAATGGCAAACAGGTACATTTTATTTCGGCACGAATAGCTGAAACTGAATGTCTTTCCAAGTACATGACATATTTACACACTAATATTTATAAATGCGTTTCTGTGAAAGGTTACTTTATAACAGAGCCTGAAGCAAAATTATTAAATAACATAAATATAAAGCATAGTGATCAAATGTACGGAAATAGTTTATTCATAGCTGAAAAAGATTTCATTGTCTGTGCCGAAGACGTTAAGGAGTTTTGTACATTCTTAGAAGTTTGCTATAAAAAATTAGTATCTAATGAACATCATATCCGCAGCGAAAAATGTGGTTTCATAAAACTTTTAGAATCTATTGTACCATATTGCATTAAAGATGGCCAAAAGTATATGCCATTATTCTATTTCGAAGGTGAAGTAGAAAATCTTAGTTATCGTTCTATAATAATAAAGGACTGGGATCTGGCGTACTTGAAATTTTGCTGCAAGCTCCAGGGTATTAAGAATGAATTGTTTTCCAGTGATTCATGCCTTGTTACTAACCTGGAGGAAATTAAAAACTATTATTCTCCAGATACTACTTTTGAAGACTATTGGCCAAATAAATTAATTGAAACAGACCTCCTCAACATCAAAAAATCCACTATGCAAAATGAGAAACCTCAAGGTATGTGGATAAGAGTTCCACCCATACAAGAAAATATTTTACAAACATCACATATTTCAACACCAATAAGTATACAACTTCCAAGTACATCACTACCAAGTATACCATTACCAAGTATTCCGTCGCCTAATATGCTATTAACAAATATTCCATCACGTAATATGCGATTACCAAGTATTCTGTCACCTCGTATGCCATTACCAGGTATTCCGTCACCTAGTATGACATTACCAAGTAGTCCATCACCTAGTATGCTATTACCAAGTATGCCATCAACAAGTATGATATCGCCAAATAACATGTATGAAAAAGGATGGCCTATTAACCAAATTATGGTATGTTTTAAATATATAATTAGTTGTGTGTGTATTTATTTTTTCCTGCATTTTTATTGTTTTATTTTTAATATAACTAAAATAAAATATAAATTTTAAATTAAAATTTAATTAAATTAAACATAAATTAAAATGTAAAATAATAATATTTCTATTATAATCTATTATAATTATCATATTAATACTGTTATAATACTACATAAGTATACTTACTTAATTTTTTTTATTTAATCACGTATTTGTAGTATTAGTGGATATATATATATATATATATGTTATATTAAAATAAAATATATATATATTAAAATATTTAACCAGGATTTGTGAGAGTAATATTAGAGGGTAAGGTATTAAATATAGTAAGTGCGTATGCTCCACAAGTGGGATGTGAGGAAAGTCAGAAAGAGGGGTTCTGGCAAGAGATGGATGAGTTAATGCAAGGAGTACAAGGAAATGAGAATATTGTAATTGGTGGGGATATGAATGGACATGTAGGCTGTGATAGAATAGATTATGATAGAGTACATGGAGGGTATGGTTATGGAGAAAGAAATGAGGCTGGAGAAAAAATACTTGACTTTGCATCAGCGTATGAATTAGCAATTGTAAACACTTATTTTAGGAAGAGGGAAAGCATTATATAACTTATAAGAGTGGAGAGAACAAATCACAAATTGATTATTTGAGAGTGTTAACAAAGGAAAAGGAAGTAATAAAGAGATGGAAAGACTATTTTGAGGGATTATTAAATGAATAATTTCCAAGAGAGGCAATTGATCGGGTAAAGTGGAATTTGGGTATGGTAGATTTAAAAAGGAAAGAGGAAGTGTGGAGTGCTGTAAGAAAAATGAAAAATAAGAAAGCGGTGGGACCGGACGGAGTACCAGTAGAAATATGGAAAGTATTAGGAAGTTTAGGTATACAATGACTGACAAAGTTCTTTAATAAGGTACTAGTAGAAGGAAAAATTCCAGAAGCGTGGAAGAAGAGTTCTATAGTACCAATGTTCAAGGGTAAAGGGGATGTACAGGATTGTGGAAATTATAGAAGGATAATACTTATGAGCCACAGTATGAAGATTTGGGAAAAGATAATAGGTAAAAGGGTAAGAGGTGAGACAACTGTTAATAGAAATCAGTTTGGGTTTATGCCTGGGAGGTCAACAAGGAGCCAATATTTTGTGTGAGACAAAATATACCAATATAGACAAAATATAGACAAAATACTCCTAGGGAGGTCTTCAAGTAGGCATTAATGAAGAGAGGATTACCAAAGGTGTATGTGAACATAATTGAAGATATGTATGAAGGGGCGAGTACAAGAGTGAGAAGTCTGTGTGGAGAAACTGAGGATTTTAGGGTCAGAGTGGGGGTACTTTAGGGTTCAGCTTTGGGTCCTTACTTATTTTCCCTGGTAATGAATGAGATAACAAAGGATATACAGGGGGCATGTTGTTTGCAGATGATATAGTACTGATAGGAGAAAGTCCTGAGGAAGTGAATGGTAGACTTGAAGAGTGGAGGAAAGCTCTGGAAAGTAAAGGACTAAGGGTTAGTAGGAGTAAAACAGAATATATAAAGTATGATTTTGGTGAAAGGGAACACAGAGGGAATAGGGAAAGACTAGAAATAAAGTTAAGTGGGGATGTGGTGGGAGAAGTGGAGAGGTTAAAGTATTTATGGTCCGTTGTACAGAAAGATGGGGGTTTCGAAGAAGATATGAAACACAGGATTAAGTGTGGATGGAAAAAGTGGAAAGAAGCATCAGGTATTCTGTGTGATAAAAGAACCCCTATTAGGTTAAAAGGTAAATTTTATAAGGCAGTGGTGAGACCTGCAATAATGTATGGAACGGAATGTTGGGCAGTAGATAGAAAGATAGAACAGAGAATGAGTGTAGCTGAGATGAGAGTGTTAAGGTGGATGAGTGGAGTTACTAGAGAGGATAAAATAAGGAATGAGTGTATCAGAAGTAGTATAGGGGTAGCTTCGATAGTAGACAAAATGAGAGAGAATAGATTAAGATGGCTCGGGCATGTATTAAGGAGGGTAAGACTGAAAAAGGGATGGGGGATGTTATAGTGAGTGAAATGAGGAAGATGGGAGTAAGTGAAGAAGATTCAGGAGATAGAGTTAAGTGGAAGTGTAGGACCAGGGTGGCCGACCCCAAATAGTTGGGAGAGAAGGCGAAGGCGAAGAAGAAGGAGAAGATTTATAATGTTATTGAAATGGCAATTTTTTTTTTTTTTTTACATTATGTAGTTCTTGAATCGGTAGCCATGTACAAAATGAAAAATAAATTATATGATGCGTACTATATGATTAATTAAATCACAGAATATAATAATCTATAGGCTATAATAATGTAATTTTTTTTTTTGTTAGTATCGCTATTAATAAGAGTATTATCTCATAATAAAAATATATTTGGTATATATGATTCAATAAAAATTTGAAAGTATTTTTATAAGACTGATGATATAATAATAATAATAATATAATAATATTAATGAATAATAAAATGAAATAATATTAATTAATTATTTACTGTAACTCAATAATACCCTATAAATATATTAAATATAATAACATTTTTATTTCGATTAATATTTTAATTATAATATAGGTAGGTACCTGAGTTTAAATTTAGGATGTGTAACTGCTGAGAGTATAATTGATTTTTCGTTAATCATTGACTCAAATCTTGTGTTGACTCCATTTAAACAGGCAGCAGCTAATACTTTACAACTTCCCCCTGACACAGACAATTGCAATAATTTATCTTTTAGCCAATTAATGGAAAAGAGAAGAAAACCCATACACATATATTTATCACCCTGCAGCAGTTCAAGTGCTTTAGATATTGGTTCCATAACCTAAAAATATACATTTAGTTTTTTTAAATTAAAATGTTTTTCTTAAAATGCAAATTAAATAATATATAGTATTTATTATTTACTTTACAATAGTCAGACATAAATATAATATCGTTTTTGTTAAAGCGAGGAAGGTTTGCTTTATCACAAATTTGTTGTATCTCTGGTTCTGACTTGATAATGTTGTCATGCAAACACTTTACTGCTCTATAAGTAGAATTCCACCTAGTAGTGTTGGGTACAACAATATATTATATATTCAATGAATCGTGAATTTCATCTGCAATTACATTAGTGCATTCTTGCTTATTCCATAAAGATTGCATTTTAGAAAAAGTTGTCCTAATTTGCTTTTTATAAATTAAATCAGATAAAACCTTTTTACTGTCCTTTGTCGCAATTAAATTTAAAGTATGACTAGCACATCGATGGTGCTGTGGTAAATGATAAGGCAAATCAATGTCATTTTGACCTTGTTCAAGAATATCGTTAATTTCAATTGCTTCAAATTCTTCATCCATTTCTTCATTATCTTCATGTTCACCATAAATACTATAAAAAAAAAATACATTGGAAGTGTTATAAAATATGCAGATTAGCATTGAAAAGAAGTTTATAAATTATAAGTTTTAAAAAATTTCAAAATTCAAAATACTGTCAAGAATATGCATAGGTATAGGTAATATTTAATAATTATTAAATAAATAAAAATTACCTAATGAGTAACAATAAATTCATATGAGCCTATTAACTAAATGTAATCAATATAATTATAATTTAGAATATATAAGGTTAAGACGACGTGATATCAGCATTTACAAAAAATATGTCATTTTCTAGAAAATATTCTCTTTTTTAATATTGTTAATAGGTGTTTTAACTCTAATTTTAACGTAGACACCACATTTATTGTTTTGCGTAGAGTAATTTTGCTATATTTTCCATTAGATAGACGGTGACAACAAATGTGCGTATCACATCTTCTTAAGTTAACACTATTATAATTAATCATTTTTTAAAAAGACTTACCAAAAAGCCTTTACAAAGTTGGAGCCTTTGTCTGTTACTACATTGGTGATTTTATTTAAAATTCTATATTCACAAAATACATCGTGCATTATTTTGGCTAATGTGTCATATGTATTCTGTCCTTTAATTCTACGACAGGCTAAAGTAGCAGACTTAGATCAAGAGTTTCAATGTCAAACCAATGAGCTGTTATTCCAATATAACTTCTAGAAAAAAACCTAATTTTTAATTTTAATTATTAGGTATACAATTCAATATTTGGAATAAATGCATATAATTTATATTTAAAATATAAAAAATATATTCCAAAATTACTAGAAATTATTACATATTTATAATGAATTTAGATTGCGTTTTATTTTATTCATACACATTTTATATTCATAAGAAAAAAGTAGTCAAAATTATATTTAGTTTATTTTAATATGTATCTATCTCAAAT
>JAIPRL010003439.1:0-46994 GCA_025469235.1 Pemphigus obesinymphae
GCCATCTTAATCTATTCTCTCTCATTTTGTCTACTATCGAAGCTACCCCTATACAACCTCTGATATACTCATTCCTTATTTTATCCTCTCTAGTAACTCCACTCATCCACCTTAACATTCTCATCTCGGCTACACTCATTCTATGTTCTATCTTTCTACCTACTGCCCAACATTCCGTTCCATACATCATTGCCGGTCTCACCACTGCCTTATAAAATTTACCTTTTAACCTAATAATTATAATAATAATAATAAAAAAAAAATGTGTAATTTTTATCAACAAAATGATAAAAATACGGGACGAAAATGATGGGGTCCGCCGTCGAAAACGGCGTAACAACAAACGGCGCGGCGTTCCGTATAAAATACGTGGGTACAACGGTACGTGCGTGGTCACCCCGCGCTAGCGTTCAAATCACGCGGGCCCACTCGGGCGACAACGTCTGCTATAGGTAGCTGCCGTAAACGAGTCATCGTAACAATATCGTTTATAATATCATTTGATATCGTCGAAAACGACGTAAATGTATTATAATGTGTATTAACAACGATGTACCTGGCATATGTGGAATGACGACGTTAAAATGATAATAATATGCGCATCCGTTTGTTGGCCCACTATAGTGAACCGGAGTCGGTCCGAAAATCGAATTCGACCCGACGTATCGTATATACCTACTTGAGACCGACGACGTTCTAACCCACGCGCATGCGAACAACAACAACAACAATAATAATAATAATAATAATAATAATAATAATAATAATAATCGTATATTTCGACGAGGACCCGGGCGACTGTTTCGCCGAGCCTCCGTTCGGTTAGGTGACCGCGGGGAGCCGGACTCTTGCGCGGAGCCTCGGCCGTCGAAAATATGTATATTTTTATACGTTTACCGTCCGTATGTACGACGTAACACGATTATCATTACGTCCACCGTCCTAATCAGGCGCATTCCAGTAGTCCAAATGGATTCGTATTGCACTCCGTTGTTAAGCATAAACGATAGTTTGTAATTTTATCGCCATTGTTTTAAATGCGTTTAATCACGTTAAGGCTCGGTTACGTTGGACGAATTTACTATTTAGCTGATCGCTGGCCGTATGCAATCGACGTGGCTGGTAAAATCGCTTGTACGCCAGCGACTATATATATATATATAGTGACTAGTGTGTAGTGATCATAGATATATAATAATACTATAGATAGCCGTCTTCTTATTATCAGTGAAGCCGACGCCATATGCAATGTAGGCACAATCGGCAAACAAACGTTATCAAACTGCGATCGTGATAAAACAACGCAACGCATAGACAATATATTTAATAGTTCAGGAAAATACAAAATTAAATTCAATACTGTAGTACTTCTGTATTTTAAAATGCCAACTACTTGCGTCATACCAAATTGTGAAAGCCGAGGAAAGGCTGGTAACAATATCCACTTTTTTTCGTTAGTATAATTTAAAATTGTAGTATATTTTGTTACTCTAGTGTCAATGCAATTTTAAGTATATACTTTTTAATTATAATGCTTTATACAAAATAATAAATAATGTTGTGTTGATTTTAAACTATTTTTATGTTCCTATATTATTATTTGTTCCTATATATAAAAGATGAAATGACTAAAATATTTAGTATTTACGTTTACAATTAATACATGATAAAATCTAATATTGATAACGTTTGTTTACCGATTTTGCCTACATTGCATATGGCGGCTGGCTTCAACTAATTTTAAGGTGAATATGGCAAAGACGGCTATCTAGTATTATTATATATCTATGGGTAAGATACACAACGCCGCCTCTGTATTACTCTATGGTGCAGACAATCGTCTCGTATCGCTCTAGATATCTCTTATCTTATATCGTCGACGTTCGCGGACGGTATCTCGACTCGGCCCCTTATCGCCGTCGACGACGATTGACCGAACATTATATTATAGGTACCGGGTTACCTACCGGTTATGTACGTTACGGCTCCCCGTTCGGCTCCCTGCGGGTAATTCCATATGCAAACGTCGATATCCGTCTCATTCGCCGTACCTACGTCTTTGGGCCCCGGTGTACTATACTGCTGCACAGTCGGCCATACTCACATCCGTACCTATTGTACATATACGGTATTAGGTACAGCTATAACTATATCTGAATAATATCGTGTGCCCGGACGACGCCTCGCGTACCCGCCGGCCAATATATAGGTACCTATATAGCTACGGGGGCCAGACAATCGTAATAATAATAGTATATAATAATAATAATAATAATAATAATAATAATTATTGTTATTATTACTAACCGCACGCCATCGGGTCGAGGCTTCTGCGTGAACCCGTCGGCCAAGTATATACGCGCTTTTTTTCTTTTTTTTTTTTTTTTTTCCACATTATAATATTATGATCGCATAATTATCCGGTGGTCGTCACATACCTATACCGCACTATACATAATAATATACACGTAGGTACTGCTGCTGCTGCTGCATCAGCACGACACTTCCAATTATTATTATTACGCGAGACGTCCACCAGGTGGTTGTAACTCGACGACGACGGAGACGAATCGATAACAAGTCAATATTATTATTATTATTATTATTATTATAAACGGCAGCAACGGCAGAAAATGCCCGCGGCTTACGAAAAAAAAAAAAAAAAAAAAAAT
The DNA here is from genome assembly GCA_025469235.1 of Pemphigus obesinymphae. Classification (NCBI taxonomy): domain Eukaryota; kingdom Metazoa; phylum Arthropoda; class Insecta; order Hemiptera; family Aphididae; genus Pemphigus; species Pemphigus obesinymphae. Next base: position 2,673 of record JAIPRL010003439.1, read on the forward strand.
ACAAAATTAAATTTATAATAAAACGTTGTAAAAAATAAAATAAAATAAAAATAAAACTCCGATTCTCGCTTGCCTTGTTTTTGGCGATTACCACTGTTTCAAGCTGTTGGTGCCACCTTTCGGCGGGAAAGAGGACAAAACCCGGCCAATATTATTGTAATTATATACACATAGTAGAATAAAATTAGAACAACCTCATTTTTTATAATCCTAATAAATATTTATCGATTCAAATTGTAAATATAGGTCTGTACCTGAAATCTAAAGACTTACATGATACGTATTTCGTGGATCATTCTATTACCCAATCCAATGAATCATTATATTTATAACTATATAGTCGGGAGACCGAAAAGTGGCCACTGATAAGAATATATACGCTCCTGGCGGTTTACTGTCATCAGAGTAAAATAGTTTTTAGTGATACACGCCAAAATCGTGATAACGTTCCACAACCGTCTTAAAATAAGACTGCATAATAGCCAAAAGCATGACAAAATAAACAGGTATGACAGCGACTTACGTGTTTTGGTTCAACTCGCGCAATCATGGCGGACGCTTTTCTCCACTTATCGTCATCTCAGTATCTACGATTATCATGATTTTTGTTATCTTATTTTATTGCCGCCTTTTTTGTTTTTTTTGAAAACAAATATTTAATTTACTTTTAAGCGTATTTTATAATTTGTTAATTAATTTTTAATTCGAACGAATATGCCAATCTATGTGTTTAGAGGTTGTTTAAGTGGAAATAGACGTAAAGGTAATAATTATATTATAGTTAAATAATTAAAAATAATAATTAATGTACTGTAAAAATATAGATTTAAGAATTAAACTTTAAACTTACCCTTAATTACATAAATAAAAGATTATTGAAGAAAATGTACATAATAATACTGGACGCACAACGAACGCAATGTAATTATCACACATACTATCTTAAATCATGCACTGGTCTACCGAGAAAAGAACATTGATAACATTTGGAGAAAAGCAATATGGCGGTACTTGCGTATCACAAAGTTGCCAGCATACCTGTTTATTTTGTCATGGCCAAAAGGTTCCATTTGTGCCCAGAACAAATCTAAAAAGGAAATAATAAAGACGTATAGGTACAACAAAAGAGTAACCGGCCAGACGTTGTACACATACCGTGCGATTCGCACCTTAAGCGTGTCTAATTCGTTCTGAGAAGTGAGAACCCCTTCTTATCAGGAAAAAAATAGTCGATAACACGTTTGCCAGCGGCCAGTGTTCGGTTCTCCCGACTATAGTATGTATTACAAAAATTAAAAAAAAAAAAAAAATTAAATTACAGAAATACAGAATAACCATTCACATTTAGGCATGTAGGTGATTATATTATGAACAATTATACCGCTATTAACTATATATTATAATACCATATTATTATACAATATACTAAACTCGGTCTTATACAGTCTTATACAAATCATGTATAATAGGTGATATAGGTTTTTATGTCGTATCATATATATAGTATCATATTATTATTATAGTGTTTGGTGTTATCTTAATGTTAATCACAAATTACTGTGATATTAGTTTTTCAGTAACATAGTGCATAGTAATTTAATTATTACCTATACATAATAAATTCAGTGGTGTAGTGGAGGGTATACGCTGAAATTCTAATATAAATATTCTAATATATAAATAGGAAAGAATATAAAAGAATACGTGGGTATACGATCGTATTGCCCATATTTATATAGGTAATCATTTTTTTTTTTTAATAAATTTATTTGTGATTATAATTTATAAATATTAAATTTATTTTAATTACAAAACCGAGAAGTATAGGAAAATGACTAAATAAGTAAAATAAAAATATATATGTCAATAAGTATCCAGCCGTATCTAGATTTTTATGCTTAAAATCCATGACGCCACGAAATGATAACGAGCGTTACGTATTTTTTTCTTATACGTTTGATACGTGTCAATATCGAATATAATATAACAAAATTTAATCGCGAAAATCTAGTCAATTCGGATTCCTAATAGAGCTTTTAGCGTAGTTACGTTTAAATTTTTTCCTATTTTCACAATTTTAAATTTTAATTTTCTTGTTAACGCTGACACGCTACAAGCTAAAAGCTCTAGTGGGAATCTCCGATATAAGCAAACTCTATGAGATGGTTAATAATGAGAGAACAACTTATAGTCAATTTCTAAAAGGTTTTTAAAAATTAGGAAAATTCAAAATTATCCAATACACAATAAAAGTATATAGGTATACCTACCTAATTTACAAAATTATATTGCAAAATTGAAGTGTATACCCAAAAACATTATTTACGACAACACCACTATATATAATTTATAATATCAGTTCAAAATTCGAAAACGTATTAAATCTCAAAAAAACTTTTCAAAGTTAATTAAATTTCGAAAATCGCTCAATTATCGGTTTGTTATCTCATGCCCGTTATACACAATATTATTATATATACATATCTTATACATATTTTTCTGTGATATTGCAGATAATATTATATTCTATGAAATTCGTATTTGTATTCATGTAGGTATAATTTCATTTACGATTTGAATCAATAAATATTTCATAAGAAAGAAAATATTGGGTGAATTTGATCCTAAGTCCTTTCAGTGAGATTAATGTGATAATTGAATGTTGTCCAGCTATTGCAATTGTTTATTCCTTTTATGTAGTTTAACAGTTTGTTTCCTCTTGTGATGATTGGTTAAACTTAAATTTAGGAGGTTCTTTTGTGCATTTTTGTGATGTGATTTCCTTGAGGCGTTCGAGCTGGGAAATTTCTAGTTTTTCCGTTAGCTTATAGATATCTGTCTGAACCAGTCCTCTAATGGTTGGTAGTGCTGTCGAACTATTCACTTCCATGTTATTTTTCGTAGAGTGGTAGTATTCTTTTCAGATGGCTCCAACAGGATTTCAAGATATTCGACACCCATGCAGTGCATATATAGCGATATAGCATTATGGATTTAATGTACGCTTTGTAAATGTATAATTTCGTACGTAATGGTATGGGTGCTTTGGGCGTTTATTATTGAGAATAGTATTTTTCTAGCTGCTCTTACTTTGATTACTGTTTGCTTCAGTACGTGTTTTGCGAAATCAGGTTTGTTGTCGATCGTTACACCCAAATATTTTGCCGAGTTCATCCGTTTTATCTTTGTGTTTCAGATTCTTAGTTTGTTCGAGATATTTAGCGATTTTTTTCAGAGAGTCATAGCGGTCGGTTTTTGTCGGATTTATACTGTGATTTTCTACTCTCTGAACCACGGTCAGTGAGGCCGATTTATTTTTTTACCAAGCTGGTTTCAAAGTTGTTGTTGTTGTTGCTGCTGGATGCGTAGAATCACGTGTCGTCCACAGTTTTGCGCTCTCGTGTTGTAGCTCGTCATTTTTGTAGGCTGCACATTTTTAGGGATGGGGGGGGACAAGCATAATCCTCGAGGGATTCCCGCGTTGATTTATTTTACCGATTATTATAAATGTTCAACATTGATTTGGAACGCTGCGTTTGTTCCACTTGTTCAATATATTTAGAGATCACAATATCTACCGATTACAAATTAATTTGTTATAAATTATAAAAGATAAAAACCACATTTTTTTTAGATTTTTATCAATAACGGAGTGAAATTATACATCCAAATTGATTACTAAATGTATCCAAATGAATCCCGGACAATACCGAATAATCGAATATTATTAATACAATCTACTGTTATCATTATAATATCGCCTATATTATAGTAACTTGCACCGTATCGTATTTACATATAATCTACGGTGTATAAAAATGTATATACTATTAGGTAAGTTACTAATATTATTATGGCAATAATTGTAACAAAAACAAACTACATTTCCCTTCTCATTTTAAGATTGTTCGTACTAGTATTGATTTTTTGAATACAATTTCGATTGCTTGCTAGTTAGCTCGAAAATTAGTTAATTTTATAATATCTTGAACTATGTTTTTAGCTAAACAATAAATAAAATGAAAATATAATATAAATAAACAAAATTACCAATATTAATAGTTATCAAATAACATATTTAGATTTGTTTTAATACTAATATATATTTGGCCAAATTCGTAAACACTAAACAGCACTAAGTTTTTACCATAATATTACTTAGCTTATAGACAAATCTTGGTAATTAAATTCAATTGGTATTCTTGAACATACTAGGATTTATCTTGAGTAGGCATGATTTATCTCAGTATTATCTTAGAAAAAGATTTTATCTTTCCATGATTTTATTCTATATCCATAAAACGGTGCAAATTTGTATTGATGATTGAATGTCAGATATATTTCTGATTTCTATATATATAGAATAATAAATCAATAAACACCGATCGCCTCGTTATATATTTTATACTTACGATTTCAATATAAATACATTTTACTCACGCAGGAAATACAAATGAAATTAAATGTCATATAGTTTCTACGAACACAATAATTATAAAATTATATAATATAAATACTTAAAATTATTAAACAAGATATGGGTTGTATAATTTAAAAGCAATAACATGTTATTCAAATTTGACAAAAATTGTAATGTCTTCAATATTTTTCTTGATCTTCTATAATTTTTAATAATATTATGAAAAATTTGTAATGAAAAAAAACCCGTTACATCACGCAAATTTCTTTTAATTAGTAATTGAACTACATTTGCGTTACTTGAAATAATAAGTAACGTAATTACTACTGTATCACTCAAAAAAAAGTAATTGTGTTACAGTAACCAGTAACTTCAGTTTAAGTTAAGATACTACTGAACACTGACTAATACTAATACCAATAATAATATATTACAGTGGTTAGAAAGTTCCTTTGAAAAAAGAACTAGTTCTTTTCTTCGTTCCTAAAATAGGAATATATTTCGTCCCTTAACAATTTTAAATTTTTAAAAATATGCAGGGATAAAAAAAAATTATTTATAATATAAACCAGACCTACTTTTTAATACCCACTATTTCGAGTGTTATTTATTTTATTTTTCAAATTAAAAAAGCCAGGGAAGCACTTTTTACCACAGGTTGAATATTAGTGACAAAAGTTGGTAATATAAACTTTTTACATTTTGAGAGTAGCGAGGAATGTATTAATTTAACAATAATGTATGTTGGAGTAAATAATTTTTTTGAATCTAGTTATTGAATCAGTAGATTCAGGTAACTAGAATGATAGTTGATTCTTTAAAATGGTTATTTTTATATTTTCTCTGTAGTTTTCTCAAGTGAAACAGAAAATTACCAAAACTTGTTATGAATTAGAAAATAATCAATTCAGTCTGGAAATGTTTAGGTACTAAATATTTTAATTATATCTAATTATTTTAATTTTATTTTAATTTTAATTTAATTATAATTATCAAAAAATTTTAAAAAAGAAACGAAAATAAACGTTCAAGTTTTTCCTAAAAATGAACAAAATTCCAATACGTTCCTTCACACGAAAAAGGATCTTCGTTCCGTGTAAGTTCCTAAAAAATTAATGAAATCAATGGAACGAATTTCTTTGAACGCGTTCCTTCTATAAGCACTGATAAACTATTAGGTACCTATTTATAATTATGATATTATATAGAATATTGGAAAATACAAAAAGTTGAGTGAAAAAGTACCTGGAACATTTTATTTTAGAAATTTAAAGCTTAAAAGATAATAATAATACACGTAATAATTGTGTGTCCTGAAAAATTTAAAAATAAATTTTCATCACTTTTCAGCTTAAGTATATATATATATATTCGATTAAGTGCCAAAGTTATCGCGCTTGGTGCAATGTTACATAAAATTACCGTAGTTACCTGTGTATATACCGATTATACGCACACCAGTACGCAATGATTATTACCGTAGAGGTATATATTACAGTAGGTTTTGGCATAGTATTACAAATGGTACAATTACAGTAATTTTCGGTTAAATCATATGCTATTGGTATACGGTTAAAATGAAGATACGTGTAAAATATTGTGATGTGCCGAGATATGATATAATGACGGCTCGTATTAGTGACCTCGCGTGTTCCACGACGTGTTTAAAACATAAGTTTTACTCGTTAGAAACGGACTGGTAAAAATAAAATTGACGAAATGTAGGACCCACTTCTGAGGTGTTTTAAATGCTGCATGTTGTCAGAAACGCATGAAATATAATAATAATAATAATAATAATAATAATAATCGTTAACTTAAAAAAAAAAAAAACCAAATTAATTCGTGTTGAACACATAAAAATTTATACCTATTCCACATTATATCATGTTTATGATTATGTGCGATGCGTGCACAATACGAGTAATCATCTATATAATAATATATAATACACCTATACTCGTAATAAACATCATTATCCGTTGTGCATTTAGCCCACGTATAGTTCTAATTAAAACTATATAATACATCCATGTAGTATAGGTACTTGTGTAGTAGATGTGATTCATCAGATCACTGCATAAAAGGATTAAAATCCAATCGATACTTATTAATTATTATTATATAATATTTACCTATAGTGTATACAGGATGATTTAAATTGTATTTCTAAATAGAAAGTGTTCATTAATAAGCATAAAAATAGTCTTTATGGGTATCTGGTAAAAAATTCATATAAACCTTAAATTAAATTTAAAAAATCTATTCAGTAGATCACATTTGCTCGACAATATATTTAAGTTTTTAGAATTCATGTTATCTGACTCGTGCAGGATTTGCGAACCGGTGCATCGTCTGTTGCTGAAATTCGCCAAATGCATGTGCGGGTAAGTGTGATTTTAAAAATGATAACTATGACTAGAAAATGATATTTTTCAACTACTATACAAATCGATAGAAATAAATCTTAATTTATCAGCTGTACGTAATGTTATAAAAAAAAAAAAAAATTGAAAAATGAAGAGTATTCGCATTTGATTATTAAATCTTAACCCTATTAAAATCATATATATATATATATATATATATATATATACGGTTAAAGACTCTATGTAAAAGGGTGGTTAAAATATAAATCACTCAAATATATTTATCGTAACACTTTCATATAAGAGTAGATTTTTCTTTGATACCTATGAATTTTCGAGAAAATTGCTGTACCCATACCAAACGTGAAAAAAAATCATCGCGTACAATACACAACTTTGATAATTCCATTATTATTATGCGTCTCACGATGCACTAAACGCATTGGGAAAATAACGACAGATTATTTTTAATCGTCGGGTGTTATGGCTGTCGACTTATATCAATATATACGGTATCGCAAAGGATCAGACAAACTCAGTGGCCGCACGTATTTACGGGTTAAGACGATAGGGTCGTGCTAATGCATTGACTCTCCTCTGGGGATCGATAAAAAAATTTATATATATATATATATATATGTAACTCAATAGGGACACATTGTGAATTATTATTTTCGAGTCCCTTTCTATTGTCGAGTTTCAACCCTTTTTAACTATAACGGCGACGGTGGCCGTTATATATATATTATATATGTCTTACACGTGCCTATTATTATTCAACCCAAATATTACTACTACGTCCTATAAATTTTGGAATGACCTTCTATACGTACGTCTTGAAGAGCCTTGTCGTGGCCCCGTCTTATCGGCAAACGTTTACCGAACACAATTTGTGGCCGGTGCACGCACAAAAGAAGAGTTAGGTATAATAATAATATTTCTTATGCGACAAGACCCTCGAAAGTAGGTCAAGACACGAGATTTTTTCCAGAATCTTTGAAGTTGTTTACGTTTTTACGTCATTATAGATATACGACATATATATATATATGTATATAGTGAAACCCCTGAAAACGACTACAGGGACTAGACTAGAGTATTATAAAAAAAAAAAAAAAAAAAAAAAAACGTAATAAACCCGCTATACCAGCGTTTTCGAAATTCACGTTTTATATATGATAAACTCGCGTAAAAATATAGTGTATATATAAGGACCGTTTGTATAGGTTTTATATATAATGTTATATTTCGCCTGCAATGTCTTATGATGGTTATCGGGTGTAAACAAAAACTAAATAGGTATATTTACATACATTTAACGGCCAATGCGATGGAATGGAAATATTAAAAATGCAATGGTCAAAGACGAAAATCGTAGGTAAGTATCGAAAATTTCATTTTTTTTTTTTTTTTTAACAAAATTTCATATTATATATTATAAAGTAGGTATAACATAATTTTAAGGAGTGTAAAAATTATAAGGGACTTTTTTATTATTATGATCACATAGGAAAACATTGTAGTATAATAATATATCGTTGTTGATTGTGTACTTCGTAAGACACGTATACCTAATTCGTATGACGCGCGTGTATTTATAATGATAATATAATATGTAAGCCGATGAATAATCGACGGTAATATATTATTTAAAAATTATATAATTTAGGAAAATATATTTTATTCGATATTATCGTTAGGGTACAAAGAATAATATTTTTTTACGTTTTCTATTAACGAACTATAAACCTATACATATACAGCGTACGCTATAAATTCTACAATATATGTACCGCACCAAAATTTGGACGTGTTTTTTTTTTTTTCTCAAGAACATAACATTAAATTATATTCTCACTCGTATCACGTTTTTATTCGATTTTTTTTTCCTTCTAGATCAGTCCCCGGACAGCTTAATACATCAACGACCAAGGTAAGGCCAAGGGTGGATCTATATGTCCATACGTATTATAATATACACACAATTCCTTCGTATTTTATAATCTCTTGACGTACAGGCTGGGAGTGGAGACAAAAAAAAAAAAAAAAGTAGGAACAAGATGACGAAGACACCGCGTGCGGTAACATCACACTGTATAGTCTATAGATAAGTATAGGTATTACCTATGCATTATAATATTATGTCTACTCGACTGTATATTATAATAATTTATTTTATAGACGTGCGTTTTTCGTAAACAGGTTTTGGCGATATCAAAAAAATAAATAACAATATGATAAAATAAAACGCATAAAATAAACAATAATACCATACATATTATAATATAGTATATTTAAATCGTATAATAATATATTAGAACGTCAATATTGCATTGTAGAGTGTATGGACTCGCAGAGTATAGAATAATCAGAATGGACGCTGATAAGAATTTATACGGGCAACATATAGAATGCAATCAACCGCCATTTTTTCCGATGCAATATTATCATTGTTTATATATAGGACGTATATATACGTCCTTCTAATTCTAACAGCGTTTTACATGTGATTCATTAATTTACACATGTGTACCCGTGCATCCGGTATCACACTACACACTCTTATCAATATAAATAACCGTCAAAGTTCACGGTGTAATTTTTCAGCACTTGTTTAGATAATATATACCCTGTACTTTCATATGGAATTTGCATTGTCTATTACACTATTGTTGCTAGTTGGTACTAACCATTTTTAGACAAAATGTGTACATGAGTGTAGATATATGGAAAACGTTATAAGCCGACCAACTGATAGCACAACATATATTCTGTGCTGATAGTGTCTACCGTGGTATAAACAAACAATGATAACGTTACATTTGAAAATATGTCGGCTGAATTTATGATATCAACTTAGTGTCCACCCACTGATAGACTGCAGTAAATAATAATGCACGTACACCACTCGTATGCAGTGGCCCCTGGTGTAATGCTAATATTTCATGAAAAAATTAAAAATTCTATAATAAAAGCAAAATGTTTAAAATTCAAAAATATAAATTTATTTATTTATAATATTTATAAAATATATTTGGGAAATGAAATTTTTGGAACTTCTCGTTCTACAAAATACTAAAATCGGGGAAAATATCAAGTCTCATAAAGAACACGAATATTCTCTCTAAATTACAGTAAAATGAAAAAATACACATTTTGCTCAAAATGGCATTGTTATAAAGTTCACTTGTTTCATAGGGTTTTCGATTTTGTATTCGTAAATAACATGAAATTTATCAAAATATAGGAAGTGTTCAATTTGAAAACAATATAGGTAACACATTTTTTCAATAAAATGATTCTGAGAAAAACTCAGTGTAATAAATAGATGATAAATAGTAGAATAAGTAACCATGATAACTATTCATTTGTAATTTGTATAATGATTTTTAATTATAATCGTGAGTTTTCATTTACGCTTATGAAAACTTTACAGAAAAAATAAAAATATGACTTCTTGTATTAGTATCATCTATTTTTATATAATACACTTTTTATAAAAGCAGATTTTTATCTCAAAAGTCTTATTTCAATCCTTTTTCACAATGTTGTTTCCAGAAAAAAAGAAAACATCATTGTAGTAAAACTAATTTAAGTTAAATTAACAACATTATTGTATCCTAATAATAATCTAAATGGAGTTTTGAATAATGAGACATTTTGAAACCAAACACAACCATTATTCATGCGTTATTTTTTAAGAATGATTAAATGATTATTTGAATATAATATTATTCAGTAATGTGATTAATTAACTATTTTATACATTATGTTTATTATTATTTTTGGTATTATCAATAGACATCGGAAATACAAGATATTATTATGCATGTATAGATGATTTGACACATAATTTTCAGTGTTCAGATCATTCATAGGAAAATTGAATTCGTTCACGTTCAATGTGTAAAAAATGAAGTCTCAAGTTTACGATCATTATCAAAATAAACGTGGCCAGCTGGTCGTTCATTTTAATTCATTACCTAGTAAATTGTTAACGATATATGGTAAATTTTTCTTATGTTTACCTAAACGAACGACTATTTTACTCAAAAGTCAAAAACTGTATCACATATTCATTTCCACACTATTATCTTTAAAATGACAAATCTGATGACCAATAAATTCGTAAAAAAAACACGGTGGTCACCACCATTCGACATATGTCTATACGAACATTATTCTATCGTTTACTTTATATCACTCATAAAATATATAACATAACATGTCCGTTGAAAATCATTTTTTATATCAAATTTTCGATTACTTTTATTTGGGCATAAGCGTACAGACCTTTTAACGGATCCAAATGTATAATATAAACTTAGAGTGCCTCTACTAAAAATCATGTTCCTATCTTAATTTTGATACAATATCAGAAATATAATAGCTAAAAAATAATATATTCAACATTCCGTAGGTTCTGTACTGGAGAATATCGACAATCATTTTTTCGGATTATATTTTATTTTCATATAATTAATGTTTGAAAATGAGTAAATTTCCAAAAAATCAAATTCATTTAAAAACAAAAAAACGTTTAAGAAAAAATATATAAAAACCCTGTGTCCAACATTTTCTAGTACCGAATCTACAGAATCTTAATTTTTTTCAGATTTTAAATCGGATAATTCTAAGTAGACTTAATTTTGACAATTTATTCAAACACCTCTACTCTTTCACCATTAATAATAACAATTTCATGAATACTCGTACACTGTAGATTTGCCAATAATCAATTTAATAAAAACTAGCCCTGAAAAATTGGACTGTTAGAATAGGCGAAAATATTTTGTTCAGCATATTGGATTTTGATTGTGGATGTATTGAATTTGAAAGTACTATAACTTATTATCCACTGGAAAACTCCAAAAATGTCTACTCAAATCTTTCGCGCCAAAATAATGTACAGACCCATAAAAACTCATTATTATTTAGCTATATAGGTAACTAATATATTTCTTGCTTCCCTCAAAATTTAAAAGAGAAAATGTATTTTTTTTTTTTTTTTATATAGGTAATAATATAGTATTCATAGTAAAATGTATAGGTATTATATACAGGAATTAAATTAATTATAAATTTAAAAATGTTAACGATATTTAAATATGGTAATCTATTTAGATAAATGGAATTAAATCAAATGAATTTGTTAAAAAAGTTAAAAAACAAGGGTTCTTTTGGTTTTACAATAATAGAAGCCATTATTATAGACAAAAAAATTGATTCGGTCATTATTTTTTTTTTTTTTAGAATTTTGAATCGGTTTAGTTAATTTTTTTACTTTTTGAATTCTACAGTAAATGAGAATGAAAAAATGACTTAAAGATGGGCAGAAACGAGTTAAAAATGGTTATTAATTCTTCGTCATTCCGTAAATATCTAATGGTTCTGGAAACTTGATATATCTACAGAGTATATTATACTGTACATATTTTACTTTTATCTAAAGTGATTTAATATACTGAATTTCGTTTTAAATATTTTAATATAACTATAATGTAAAGATCATATAATTTTTTTAAATTGGCATCCGGCTAGAATATTAAAAACCCAGTCTTTTGACAACCTTTTACCTTACAAGTACATTACCTATATATAATATAATAATCATCTGTACTCGTTAGAATACAAAATGCGTATTACGTACGAAATGTAGTTATTTTTTAGACAACAGATGCAGTGGCACAAGAGCATAAAGTAGTCTCGATAAATAGTTCAAGATTTTCAATCAGTTAGAAAAATGACTTTTTCTATGTCAAAAGAACGTTGGATCGCCTAACTGCATGTATTCTATTCAGACTTGTTTTTATAATGTTAAACATAATAATAAGCATCAATGAATAATCTACTACGGTTTTATTTCAACTGTCAGGTAAAGAAAAGAAAAATGTTAAAAAGAAAATTGAGATACTCAGGCATGGTAAATGTCACAAGGCTAAATGCAATACAAATAGATAATGATGACTTCAAAAAAATTCAAATGATCTTATCTTGGTTGTTATTCCGTCCACGTTATATAACCCACTACTAACATGCCGCTCTTTTATAAATGATATGTGGCACGTTCCAATAATCGTATCTTATTTATATTTTTTTTAGTTAAAAGTTGTAACTATTAAATGACAAGAAATGTCTTTAATATAGTTAAATCGGTTCGCAAAAAATTAGTCGATTCATTAGAACAGTACATTAAATTATACTCTAGATTTTGATCGAAGTGATTAGTTTTAAGATGTAAGTATTTTTATTATTTCTATATACGTTTCTTCGGGTAAAATGATAGTCGAGTAGAAGTTTTGGAGTAATCAGCTTTTTTGATGGTAATTATTGTTTTTACTGGATCTAGTACATACCTGCTTTAAAGAAATAACTTTTCGATTTTCTCGTAGTTTATAAGAGTAAAGAAAAACTGACTTTTATACGGGAAATATTTTATAAATGTAAAGGATATAACCCCGGAAATAACAAAATAACAAATATAATATTCACGGTTACCTATATGTATTATTTTAAACTATATTATTAGGTTTATAAATATATAAATGTAGACATGTTGTAAAAAAGTTAAAAAATAGAAATATTTTGACAAAATTATTTAAATCGGAACACGGGAAGTACTAAAAAAAAATCTTTTTCTTTTAGCAATTTAATAACGTTTTAGAGGAAAAATTTAGAATTTCTGAAAACATAGAGTGATAGCAGCAAGAATAATAATCGTCTATATTGGAAATTATCCACTCCGACAGCCCTAATGAGAAAATTGAATTCGGTACTAATAAATAAATCCAAGATTTTACGTTTTATGCATTTTTAAAATGTATTTTAAACTGTGCCTAATATAAGGTATGTGCTTTTGATAAGATTACATAGTATATTTCTCACCGAGTTAAAATTGCATCGTTATTAATTTACTACCAATATTGAAATTAATATCTTAAATTAAAAACCGAAAATTCTATGATAATGGATCGTAATCACAATATATTAAACTAAGATGGATTGTTTCGACAAAATATTTCGAGACCGAAATCCATATAAGAAACTATTATAATATGTACTTAGCGGTTATAGCACTTATATGTACTGCAATATATAATATAATACAATGTGGGTATCTACTTGGGTACTAAGTTGACAAATTCGCTATATGTTAATACTACTACATAGGTACTGTAGACTGGTTTCGAAGCGATTATCATCGGTGGGCACCATCGGAATAACGATTGAAATTCTAGTAATATCCTATACCTGTATACCTGTATAGTTATAATATTATGATCATTTCCATTATCCAAACTGTCTCTGCGACTATACATACGAATTATTATTCTTGCAATATTTATAGCGTTTATACGACATCCGAGGCGTTTAATTATTCGGTATTCTATTTTGACTTTTATTACCAGCTGTTTACATCGTAAAAAACGTGTACTTTAAGGGGAGGGCAACTACAACAATACTGGACCCCTCCCCCCCCCCTATCGGTATCGCTATTTGCAGGCGGTAATTTAACATATTATTTATTATTAGTGAAGCGCTTATCATAAAATACGTATTATTATCCAAACTAGTAGTAGTATATAGTATAACCTCGTGAAAAAACAAAATATTAACGTCATAATAATAATATGTTTGTGTAAGTATAATAAGTATTGATATGAGGACTATATAATAACTGTGGGATCATTATATTAGGTATAGTGTGTTTTACGTAGGTATATGTAAAACGAAAAATTAGAAAACACTATATAGAGTGGTGAAAAACTGGTATTTCGATAAAATCTTTTAGCTTTTTTCCAAAACCGACACGTTGACACGGTAAATTATAATGGTCGGATTATCGTGAAAATAAATATATAATATAATCGTGGAAACGGAATCTCGGTAGATATTATTATAATTAACTACTCCGCGTGTCATATTATATACAATACGCGTAGGTAACTAATTTCGAGGATTTACCGACAAATCCGAAAACAATATATATATTATACGATTCACTGTTATCACTGTTTGTTGTCCGGCGTCGTTCTTATATATAGGTACGTCTTACCGGTTGGTTCACCTCCGCGCTCAATGTTTAGCGACCTGAAACAGCTTTCTTGCGTGTGACGACGGCCCGGTGGAGACCAACGGGAATGAAAGACGGTGAACGGAGAACGCAAAATCCTTTAAAATCGTTTTCACGCCTGATAAAATACAGAGGCTGACGGCGACAGAAAAAAAAAAAATAAATAAATAAATAAAAATCGTATCATTTCCATTCGTCTCACTCAGACGGACTTCGTTCCGCCGCAAAAGTTGCGGCCGAAGACAAACTTTCGGATCGTTCTCGGTCGTCCTCATAAACGGCCATACACAATATAATACGAGTATTGTTTTATTTATCGTCCGTAATTCGTATTTTTATTTTTTCAGAATTTCGATCACTATCGGTTCCGCCGTGGAATATAGACAGCGTGTTTGAGTAAGGCATATATGTGCTCACACCCAACAGACATGATGCTCAGTATGCCATCGATTTTTTTTTTCATATATATATATATATATATATAGGTATTTCCAATGGAAATCGAAAGGAAAATTTGTAATTTTTGTTCGATTTATCTCGTTCGGAATTTCGCGCACTCATATATATTATCATAATACACGTCAACCGTATTGAATTCACAAAACTATTTTAAATATAACGTATTTTTGTTATCATTTAAGAGAAAATATAATGACATTTTTTTAGATTCTGCCCAAAGTGCGAGAAATATATGCGGCATGGTATTATAGAATATAAATATGGTAATGGTATTACAATGTTTTTTTTTTTTTTGTTTGTTTTTATATCTAATGTATATACTTTTTCACGTGGAAAGAACCAAGCAGGAATTTTGAAGTCGAGAACTTTTTCGATATAGAATAATGGTTCTTGTTGATATTTTAAACACATCATATTACGATTTTCCATATGTTTTTCTCGGGCATAAATGAAAACTATATTTTTATAACGAACTATTCTTATAAAATATGGAAAAATAACAAATTGTCATATTATGGTAATTTTTAAAAACTGTACACTAAAATTTGCTTTGAATCGTTTTTCAAATGTAACGATTTACCTTTACTTGTCAATTAAAAATAATTTATTTGTATATTGATGGTTTTCTTATTTTTTATTTTTTACTTTTACGTACGGTCATACGGATAGTTTTGTGAAGTAAATATAAGTTTATTTGATCCAGTGGCGAATCCGCGTAGCTCAAGGGTAGTAAAATATGAATATTTATGGAATAGAGGGCTGATCCCACCTCAAAATGTATTTTATATTCAATATATATATTATAAAATAAAAACTAAAAGGAGGAGGCGACCACTACTTCAGCTCCCACCTCAAGTCCCCGAAAATTATTTACTTTATGTATAATGTACATTTGTGGAGTACACGAGTATTGCAGAAACATCGTTTTAATATCAAAATATAGATCTATAATATACTGTGGTTCTTTAGTTGTTGTTAAGTTTTTTTTATTTAAATATATATATACAATAATATATATATATATGTTTGTAGGACTTCGTAACATTTAACATTACAATTTTGATAAAGAAAAAAATTAACAATGTATATAAATAAAATGAAATAAAAATAATAATAATATATAAATTGTAAATTGTAAATTATAAACTATGAAAACAGTGTATTTTTTTAAATATTTTTAGATTATCAATACACGTATTTATAAAAAAAAAAATGCATTTTTAAACTTGAATATTGAGTTACATATTTAGGTAAGTAAGTAGAATATCAAAAAATATTTTCGAGAAGAAACCGTTGAAGCTTTATTTTTGAAAACTAAAGGGGAACACTTTTAATTTAAGTGAATTATTGAGAAATTTTTAGATTTAGTAGACCGAAGGCAATTTAGATTCTGAGCGAAGCATTAAACGTATTGGTTTTAGGATGATGTGTTTTTTTTTATGTCCGTGTACAAAATTTCAATCAAAAGGAGTACTCCGATCTTTGCAAACTTATCCGGTTTCCGGTAGTAAATTTTATCTATTATCGACTTTTTAATTTTTTTGATAAACGCGTAAGTAAAAACTCAAAAAATTGGCATAAAAATCGGTAAACATGACTTTGGTAAAATTTTTCATAACACACGTTAACACATATAAAATATATAATACAATCATAAAGATATGTTATTATGTAATTAGGTATCGAATTCATAAAATATTACCGATTCAATTTTTACTTCAATTAAAATTCACTGTGGTATAATATTAATTAGTAGGTACTCGAAACTCATTGCAAATAATAAATACTAAATATGCATGAATTTATGCACTTAAAAAATTACAAATCAAATATACTCTAAAAACATGTATCCACTTTTTTTTTTTTACATAAATATTTTATGAAACTATAAGTATATAATTCTGAGTAAATATTCTTAAGATAATTTAAATTAATTTTAATAAATTTATAAATACATTGAAATTACAAAAATGATAAAAATGATATCTATATAAAAAGTAAATTTTTACTTCAATTTTTAAATAACTTTAAATTGAACTTTTTGTCTTCTTTTCTAATATTTTAATTAAATTATACATATTTGCATAACAAATAATACATAATTAAAAGTGATTTGAATTAAATTGCGTAAGGTATAATTTAGTTCTTAGTTTCTTACCTATAAAATTGTTGCATTGAACCACTAAAAATTGTTTAATGTTTTAAAAATTATAAGATCGACGATTATCCTTTAGTAAATTTTAATATTTTGAAAAACTACGTTTAACGTCAATGGAAGTAATTGGCGCATATTTAAAGCAAGTTATATCGAAACCGGTCATATCATCTGGAAGACCCTATAAGACCTAAAAACACGATATATGTATATTGTATATATATATATATCTTCTCTTCTTCTTGGGTATTAACGGCCACTAGACCATCCCGTCAAACAACCAGTTCTCCAAGTCTCTCTATCAGCTGCTTTTCTTTTCCAATCTGGACCTCCATTTCAGGACTCTACGTCTCTTTTTACCACGTCTTCCCATCTTAAACGGGGTCGTCCAAGAGGCTTTTTCCCTTCTGGGTTCTCTGACAATACCATGTGGAGTAGTGGCCGGTTTTGACTACGCCAGACATGGCCAGCCCACTGTAATCTCCTACACTGGATTATATTTATTATGTTTGGATTCTGATAGAGTTCCTCTAATTCTCTGTTTTTTCTTATTCTCCATCCGTCAGTTTCCTCGTATTTTATTGGATCAAACATGTTTCTTAGGATTTTCCTCTCCAGAATGATCAATTTACTTTCCTCCGTTTTTCTTGAATGTATATATATACATTTTTGTAATTACGAATTTTCAAATTGCGTTACCATTAGTCATCTCAAATATGCTCTAAACATTTGTAAAATCAAGTAATATGCTCTTGAAACTAAAAAGGCACCATAAATACGCAACAATACGCACTATAAACTTTTGGAATTTTTTTTTCGCAGTGCCTTGAAATTAATTTCTAACTCACTTATCATAATGTACAGCCCGCAAAAAACATGCAAATGCAACAACTTCCTAGCCCTTATAATAATAATAATAATAATAATAATATACAATTATAATGCGTATATATGCGAACAGAATGAAATTAAACGAAAATATTTCGAACGCAGTGTAAACAACTTTGAGCGGTAGATATAGTTATTTCGTTTGGAACGGAACAATCGAATCGTTTCATCTCCCGAAAGAACAACATATACCTCTGAGCTATTCTATAAATATTAAAAATTTAATTAAACGCAATACATACATATACATTGGTTTGTGTGGAAACGTAATATTTTAAATTTATATCGCGGTCAAACGTATTTGTTTTTTGCTTTTTGGCGAAACGTCAACCGTTTGAAATGCGAATATATATATAAAAAAAATAGGGGTTAGAAAACGTCGCCTCCTCTCCAGGCCGACCACCTAATGCGTATACAGACCTAATGCGAGAATGAAAATCGATTTTACGGCCCCGAATTTAATTAAAACCAAATAAAATGCGTAGGTACGGCTGAGCAGCGTATATATAATATATATATTATACATTATAATATGTACACATGACGATTGTATATTCAACGACAATAATTAACATTATCACGACGGCATATTTCTTAAAACAAACGAATAGGAATAATACATAATACTACTATAATGTAGTGTAAGCCGCATTGTTTTTCAGGGCATTGTCAAGTTCAACAATTATTATTACACAACCGCGTAGGAAACGCGCACGTAAACGGAATAAGTGTTTAAAATCACCATATTTTTCCATGTGGCCCGAAACTAGTTTTCTGGGTGTTGATATATTACAGTACCTATATACGAAACGCGAGGTAATTTTTAATTCAAATGGACTTAAATACGCGTACTCGTACAATAATCGCGGCCTCTAGAAATATTTTCTATTATTATGATTTTTTCATTTATTATTTTTTTTTCATTTTTAAAGTACCTATTGATTTTCGAAATTCGATATGCGAAATACCTATTACGTGCGTGATGCGTAGGTCCGTACGAATCACAATCGTTTGGACATAATACTTATGCGTGTGGTCGTAGGCAGGCGCTATAATAATAGGTACGTGACTGCAATCGTTTGAACGTGAAAATCCGAAACGTCCCGAAGGCAAGTACGCGTAAAACGTTCGGTTAAAATATTACTCGTAACAAATATTCGAATAGTACGTACTGAAGACCTGCACGGGCCGGCCCTGGTTCAGCTCGGCCGGTACCCGGGCCGGGCCGGGCTTTTATAATTGAAATCCATTACGGGCCGGACCGGGCCGGGCTTATAAATTAAAAACACATTACGGGCCCGGCTGGGCCGGACTTTGAAAAAAAATTTACGGGCCGGGCCGGGTCTGGTTTTGAAATTTCCTGGGTTTCTTACAAAAAGGTGCCTTTTGCGATAATTATAAAGGTTATTTATAGATAATTAAATTGCACGTGATTATTTTTAATATTATACAGCCCATGCCCCATATCTTGTAATTATTTATATTATTATTGTTATTCGTACTATTCGTAGAAAATAGGGGGTGGGTGGGTGGTTTAAACATAAATCATAATTTTGGGCACATTATAGTGTAATAGTATCAAATTATAAACTTATATGGTTATATTATATACAGCGAGAAAGGTGTTTCTTTAGGTGGTGGGTGTAAATACTTAATTGTTTCCACAGAACATAAATTTTAGTTTGCCGCTACTGTATAGAAGTCGCAACATAAAAATATATTTTTATCAATTAATATTTGAACAAAATGAGGGGTGAATTAGCTCATTAGTATCTTATCTCCGACGATAGTAGTCTGTTTCTCATAATAATATTAACGTCTTAGGAAAATAATAATTTAAAATTATAGTTTCAAAGGATATCTTATTATTTTTTATCTAAACTAAATTTAAAAATTTTAATTTTATAATATTAATTATTAAATTCTATTTATTTTTTGTGTAAAAACTTTTTTCTTTCTGTTTTTATTTTATTGTTTTATAAAGTTTTTATTACCGGGCCTAGAAAAATATTTTATTACAGGGCCGGGCCGGACCGGGCCCAGAAAAATATTTTATTACCGGGCCGGGCCGGGATGGACGCTAAATAAAATGGGCCGGACCGGGCTGGGCCTAGAAAAATATTTTATTACCGGGCCGGGCCGGATCGCTAAACAAAACTGTCCGGTCCGGGCCGGGCTAGAAAATCCATGGCCCGTGCAGACCTCTAGTACGTACGTACCCGCGGGCCTATTAGAACCGTATATAGGAACGCCTTTTTTGAAATAAATAAAATCGGTTTTAGGCAAAACGATAATTTAAATATCCACAAAGTTATTACAGGTAGTGTTTATTAAAAGACAAAAGTATCTGTTTTCCTAATGCTCCAAATATTGCCAACGTTCAATGTATTCCGTCCATTTGAAATTACCCGATTTTAAACTCGCACAAACTTATTTCAAAAACAATATATTATGGCTCCCCAAAATTAATCATTTTCCTTTCGATTACAAACGTTATTATAGTATTTATGATCGAATTTCATTATGTCCTACAAAAGTACAAATACAAAACTCATACATTCCACACCACTCTCTGAACACACACAATATTTTAATATTTATTATGGGTAGGTACTAGGACGATTTAATAGATTACACTTTTTATAACCTATAATTTATATTTGAGTGTGAGAAAGTTTTTTTTTTTGTATATTTATCCATTTTTATCATTTTAATATTATTATATTTTAATTTTAATTTACATCTTTTCCAATTATTATACCTATATTTTGTAAAAATTATACTTATTATTTCCATTATTTGTTTATTATTAACGATTAAGTTAGGTTAAAAATAAATAACTTATTAACTTATGTTAATTTTTTTTTTTGAACGAGTCAATATAACATTTAAGATATACAGGTATTTTTTTGGAAATACTGTTATTTTTGGACTTTCAAGCATTTTAAAATTTTTAAAAATCATTAACATTATTATTTATATTATACAAATCACTATAATGTATTTATAATAATTATTATTAAATATGTTCATAAAAATATTTAATTAGAAGGTAGGTACGTACTATTTTCTTCAAAATGTTAACAAATGTAATTTGCTCATTGTAAATTAGTATCTACCTAAATAGTAAATACCTATATAGGTAGGTACTGTTTATTATTGGGAAATCGAATTTAATTCTCAATTTTATAAACGGAGAGATTATTATATTATAATATCCTTGTTTTAATTATATTTTCGCGAAATAAATAGGTAATTCTTATAATATAATAATTATTAGAAACGACAAAAACAACTTTATTTTTATTCAACCATTTTGATAATACCTATAGACACAATACGAAATCAAAATGTATTAATTATTATTATTTCAAAATTATCTGAACTGAGTTTAATAAGTCAATAAGTCAAGTTAACAAAAGTAAAATATGAAAAGTTAAGTTGAAAGTAAAAATTAATTTAACTTTTACTCATTGACTCGTTAATTTTGTCTCTGTTATTGATAACTGAGGTCATTTACTGATTTCCGTTTACTCAATATACAATACACATACACGGACAATATAGGCGGCACCCATGTATATGTATATAATATTTATACATGTTATATTACGAGTGTACGTGTTATATTTTCTTTTGAACATTGATAAAAAAAATATGGTTTAAAATATAACTACTTCAGCAAGATGTTTTAATAATATATACTTTGTAGTAGGATCCTATATATATGTATAGTGTATAGGTATATATATATATATTTTTTTTTTAATGTAATGTTGATGTAAAATATTTGAAAAATGATTTTTTCATATTTTAGTATTATGTAAAAAAAAAAAAAAAAAAATACAGTTTATCAAGAAAAATCATCGGTGTCTACGATTATGATGCGTGATAAGAACGACGATGAAAACTGCTTATGTGGCTATATAATTCGCAGTTCAGCATTGAAATTTATTATCCCTTTGGGAATACTATATATAGGTATATATATATATACGTACGAGTATATAAACGTAAACGGGATCTGGGCCTGAACAAAATTCCGCACAAGACTTTGGCTCCGACGACTTTTCATTATTTTGGTTTTTGTTAAGCCATTCGCCATCGGCGTCATAAATCATTTTTAAATTTTCGAATTTCGGTTATCTTTGTTTTGCAATGCAATTTACCATAAACGTCGTATTTCATACTTATCCATATATATATATATATATATAGTATAATATATTATTTCATAGACAATTTCAATGCTGAGAAATAAAATATACGTATCTATTATATATTATTATTATTCATACGATATTATGACTGTTTTACGATACTGAACATAGTCGCGTTATTTTTTAAGGAAAATTGGCGTATAAAAAAACACGAATTGGCAACAGCATTTACTGTTGGTGGTATTGATCAACGCATTAACACGTTAATATATACACGTTATTAGGTACTTCAATATAATACGAACCGAGTGTTATTATGTAGTTGGTTTTTTTTTTTTTTTTTTGATATTAAAGCTCTTCTCACATATTGTTCTATGTATATTAATATGCGCGTAAGACTAGCAGTTTTTTAACCGTATAACCATATTATATACCTATAGTTTTCGACCGACTTTATTATAGGTATTATTTTCTCGGTACAAGTACCCGTAGTAATTATTATTTTTTTTTAAAAAAGTGTAAAAAAACCGTGTAAATTCGCAGACAAAAATATACGCATGCATTTATAAGCGGAACGTTCTTCGCCGCGGGGACGAAAACGGGTGACTGAAAAGTTTCGTAGGTAGTGACTTATACCGACTGACCGGTTACCAACTGTAGTGGTATTTAAATGTCGAAAATTGTGCTAGCCAACGCTGAAAATCGTAAAAATAATGAAATTTTTTACACGGGATACGTGTTATTATTATGGACATCTATGTTAATATTTGGAAAACATATAAATATATATATATGAACGATCCATTGTCCGGGTATAGACCACAAAACTGTCTTTGCCGCCCATTGTGGCGGTGGTGGTGTGCCACAGTCGCGGTGTTAGTTAAATTTGCAAACAATGAAATTCCCAGCGGAAATTTATACGCGTTCAGAGTTTTAGAAGGTATAATATAGGGTACACGGCGTTGAAACACGAAAAAATTTGTATCGAGTTTCGTCGTCCGTTACATGCACGTTTTTTCGCTCCTATACACGTTCGTCCGAGATTAAATTATTTTTCGTTTAAACTACACCACACACACACATACACCGTACAATATATAATAATAATAATAATAATAATAATAATTTATATTCCATTAAAATATCGTTAAAACAATTCGATAAGTTATACCGTAAGTATATGGAACTTCGTGAAACTATCTATATAAAACGTATATTTCACCGCGTTTAAACTTTTCGTTTAATTATTATTATTTTCTATAATATAATATTATGATTATAGGAATAAGGAACGGCGTTTATAAAGGTACGTTGAATACGAATATTTCGCGTTTTGTCGAATACTCATTTTGGTTAATATAATCGAACGCATTGACAATAATATCGTTATATATATATATATATTACTAGGGCTAGGATTTATATGCAATAAAAAATGATTAAATATGCATTTGGTTTATTAAAAAATATGCAAAAATATGCAATAAAAATATGCTTAAATAAACCAAATAAATATTATTTAAAAAACACATTTTCTATACATTTTTTTTAAATACCGATTAATAAAATTAAATATGTTAAACGCAAAAAAAAATATAATGAAATAAACACTTAAAATATAAAAATATTTCTAAAATATCAATTGATATAAAATTGATAAAGCTACTCAAATGACATACATGATGTTTTAAATTATCGAAAATGAGCGATCTTCTGTTTGACCTTAGTATGTTTTTATATTTGTTTAAACTCCGTTCGACATCACACGACGTAATTTTTTCATACATAAATTTTGTTACTTCCCCAGGAGTTGGAATTTGGAAAATCTTCATTAATATATATATTACATTATACGAACGAGAATATTATTATTATTATTATTATTATTATTGGGATATAAGTAAATAACACTAGGAGAGCTTTTCTCATTTCAAATATGGCTGCTCAGTGCGCACGTAGGATAGAATCATTTATAGAATATGATGGATATAACGACGTTCTCCATTGAGTGTTTTTTTTTTTACAAATCGTTTAAATTGTTAATTGAATTTATTATAGTTAATTTGTCAGTATTGGCTTACTAAATTAAAGTTCATTGTGGTTGGTATATTTACAAGTTCTTTTTTTTTTTAATACATACGCCAAATATAAACAATAGTAATAGTAAACATACTGTACCTATTAGAAATAATTACTTATGGTTGTTCACAAAGGTTAATATCCTTAAAAAGTACACAATAAGATCATATTTATAATTTACAACTAATAGGTTAGAAATAAAATACATAATACGTTTTATTTTAAAACAGTAATTTTTAAACCATAAATTTATTTTCGACAAATATAGGTTTACTTAAATTATAAATAGCACCAACAATGATCAGTCATTATGTCATTGGCTAAATTTGCATGAGCCGGTTAGGTTAGGTAATTATTTTGAAAAATTTTAAAAGTTTCGAGTAGCCGATTTATGCGTTGATTATGCACTCGATCACTTGAAATGTTTCGAAAAAGGAGAGCTTCTTCTTAAGAAAATTGTTTTTTACCCCTTAAAAAGGGAGGTCTTATAAGGGTCAAATTATACTTTTGCAGGTATCATCTATTTGACGGGCACTGATGCACTAATAATAGATCTTCAATATTTCTAATTTTAAATTTGCGCTCAGACGACCGGCAACAAAAAAGAAAAATGAATAATAACAGTCGTAATCAATTTTTCTATCCTACATGTATCAGTTGATTTTTGTCAACCGGAGCGCGACTAATTGTTTGCAGAGAAAAATCGAACTGTAATTTTCTAGTAGGTACCTATATACATACCGGATGAGTCTATTTACAAAAAACGTTTACATTGTCATTGGAAATTAGAAATTAGCTTAGATGACTCACGTAAAAACACTTAATTTACTATTTTATTTCAATTTTTAGAAATCATTTACCTACTAATTTCGAATAGGCGAATATTAGCAATACTTGAACTCGGGCATATTTTTTTTTTCAGCGGATATTATTATTTTCTGGAAATTTTGATTTAACTTTAATTATTGAACGTTGAACAAAGGGTTATTGTTTATATATTATTAGTATAACTACCCCACCAATGGCCGAAAATTAAATATTATATATTATATATTATTCTCCGATAGACTCTCTCCATGATGGCTTTTAAATCTATATAAATATATGGTTAAAAATCATTAACTATTGGATCAATATTCGATATGTACTCGTATAAACGTGTATATTAATATATTTGCACTTTAATACAAAAATTAAAAATACAGGTCATTTATTTCAAATCAATTGAAAAATCGTCGAGATAAAAATAGTAAAAATTAGATTTCAGTATAAAAATATATGCTAACAAAAAACATATATACTATATATATATATATATATATACAGGTATATGTATTAACCAGTGTCGTACACAGGGGGATATGGGGGATGTAGATCTCCCTTTTGACCTTTTATTTTAGAATTGTCTACCCTTAGTTTTTTTTCTAATGAAAATATTTTTTATCAATTATATTTTCTTTTGATGATAACGCAGTATCACAGCGAATATATTCTTATTGTATAAGTGTTAGTTGGTAAACTGTAATGGTTCGAGGTAAACTTTGTAAAAAAAAATATATTCATCCCTCCCACCCATGGAAAATTCCCGTGTACACCACTGATACTAACAAGCATTGTCTGATAAAACACGAGTTTTCTGCAGGTCAAACACTCATCCGATATATTAACCTATATTATTATACGGGTGAAATTTCCATTTTCCGGAAGATCGGGCCCGGAAAGTCGCTTTAAGGCGTTAGAGAAAAAACAAAATCAAAAATCACACGAGTATAGAATAAAATAATTTTTGATTGCCGCCGTCGGCTTTTCGCGGCTTCCATATTTTCTGCAACCGGTCGGTGATATTGATGTGTAAGTCTGTGTCTATCGTCCAGCGGTATCGGTCCAATGGTCGTCGAACGCCGATTTCGTGACCCGAACCAATTTCGGAAATATATACGATATATTATATATGATAATATGATAATAATCGAGTGCAACAAGTGCACGGAATTATGGCTAGCGATATTATACATTACGTGTAGGTACTTATATATAAATCATTATTGCCAAAGTTACGTTAATATAATATTGTGCATATCAAATCGTATATTATTATTAATAGACGTGACACGGCGAAGACGCGCCTGAGGGAAAAACGAAAAATAATAAAAAAATTGTTTAAAAAAAAAAACCGTACACAAAATAAAGTACTTATTATTATCACGGCATAATGTGTATTATAGAAGGGACGTATTATGTGTATCGGAAAGAGATATGGTGTGTATTATATATTATACACTTATATGCGTGCACTGTATAATAATATAATGAAAACATCCTGACAGATATCGTATGTTATTATTATTATTATTATTATTATCATATTAATTATTATTACCCGGATAGTGCCAGTGCATATATATACCTAGTGTGTAATTATTATTTACTCGCGTACCTAACCTATATTGGGTAATACGAGAAAAAAAATAACACGTATTAATTAAATTTCATTACATCGTGTTATGAAAATAATAAATATTTTACTGTATTTTTTTATTAAAAAAAAAAAAAACACTGTTTATAATACGTATACGGTCATAATACATATATAGTACAATAACTAAAACGTTTATATATGGTTTATAATAAAATTTGTATTATTCTAAATGTGTTTATAAATTTCATAATGTCTCACGAGTCATAACAATACATACCGTAAGTGATAATATAATATTTTTAAATGTACAAATAGTTAAACCGCCGTCGCGTAGAGATACAAGTTATATCACGGCTAAATATATTATAAGCATGACGGCGACTTACAAGTCAGACGTGTTTTGGTTGCGGGTTCCGCATCAGTTATTAATCCATGATTTTTCATGGAAACGGATCTCATTTGGCTGTGATTTTCATCACCGGCTTTCTGTAAAATACAATAACGACACGTTTTGAATTTGCTCATCGTCCGTTGATAATTTAGCGATTTGCAAAACTTCAGTAATTATTATTTAAATTTGTAATTATATTTTGAATACTTTCTTTTGTGGCTAAAACAAATCTGAATATTTATTATTTTACTAATATAAGATGCATTTTTATTACTATATTTGTGTTATTAATTTAACACATTTCTGTACTTAAACATCATAAAATGCTTGAAAATGAAAATAAATGAAGTAAACTTTGTAAGCAATAAATATTGGCGGGAATCTTTGTACAAGCACTATGTACTAGTTTCCTATGCTCTATAAAGGTATCTTTTGCATTCCTCATAACATTGCTACAGAATTAGTCTGTTATTACTTTAATATAAAATTTCTTAGTGTGCGATTAATGGCTGTAAAAGTGGGCGAAAATCTAAAAAAATTATTATTTGTGCTTCAAATATTAAATGTTTTAGATTTTCCAAGAGTACAATTTTTAGTAGGCAATGGATAAAATATGTTTGTATAATAATATGTATGAAATAATCTTAATATATATTGTGTATACCTATATTAGGTCATAATGCCGAAAAAAAGTATGTTCTGTGGTTCTGTCGTTCTTTGGTATCATTTATCATTATTGGTTATTATTTATTTTGAATTTTGATAACTGACAAAACACATTGATATAAACTCGCTGCCAGTGGCGGCCATGACACCTGCTTATCACAAAGTTGCCATCATACCTATATATTTAGCCATGCAAATTATAATCTTCTTAGTCCTTCGTCATCAAAATATTGAAATCTGCCTAAGTATAGGCTATAATATAGTATACTATACTAGAGTAAACTGGGACGTGTTTTGGAGGGGTACTCCTATATAATTACCTATACTCATTTACTATTTTACATGGCTAAATATCTAGGTATGATGGCAATATTTACGTTTTCGTCCAGTTGTGCCCATCATGGGATAAAAACAGAAATGGTGGCGTCAACTGCCGAGGATTTTTAAACGTAGACAAATGAACATATATCTATAATATATTATTAATTTCATCGGCAGATGACGTAGTACACATGCGCAGTTCGAATTGCCGACATGCCTAGATATTTAGCCACGCTATTTTACTTATTTAGCGTATACCCTGTAAAAATAGTAAAGCCACACGGGTATAGATTGTAACGTCACAGAATTTAACGCAGTAAACTTTCCTTTTAATTTCAAAAAAAATTTTGTTTTTCCCGCCGTCTCGTCTTCCACAACGATACGCGTCAACAAAAGTTCCAGAGAGAATCGAAACTACCCGGTCAGTGCCACGCCGTAACGGACCATCCGAAACTCGGGCTTCGGCGGTCGTATTTAATCCCGACAAGCTGCTGTAGGACTTGTATTTCATGTATATGACGTAAATTGTGGTAATGTATACACTATATGTGATATTGTTATATATTTTATCATGTGGTTTATTTAATTTCATCTCTATCCATCTTCCCTCAATGATGTAACGATATCCATATCTTTCTCACGGTTTAAATTTAAATTAACGACTCCCGACCATTTAAAGTAACTTTAGTATAATTGTATAAACAAATTCGATTGTTCAATAAGTTTTAATTTATGTAAACCATATATATATATATATATGTACCTATATCAGCTCAGTCATATTTTATCATTTTAATCTTGATAAGTGAACTTAACTCAACCAATCGTATTATTCTCATTTATTTGAACCATTATCATCCACCTTTAAATAAAATTTAAAGGTTAAAGACCATTTCTCGATTGTTATAGATTAAAATTTTTCTCGTAATGTTGATTTAAAACGTCTCTGCGCGACCCCTCAAAACAGACGTGTTTGCACGGTCGTTAACGATATCTGAATAACGGTTTATGTCGTGGACCGTGGTCGTGCGGGTGCACGCGTTCACATATTATGAAATAAAATATCATATTCGTATACTGCGCTCGATCTAATGGGCCGCAAACGGCTATATTGTGTTGTCGTACACGGGCGCTCGTTAGTCGCGCGAAAATCGTCAAATAAGTCAAATAAGTCAGTGTTTTCGACACGTTCTCGCCAATTGCCCATTAAAATCCGTCCCACTATACACACCGCTGATATTCGTATTATAAATAAAATATATAATATAACGACGTAGAAATACGCGTATATTTAGGACGAAACATGGGCATTAAAGCAATGACGGGCAATGTTAACTGGTTGATTAAAACGATTTTTTCTTTTAAACAGTTGAGAGTTAAAAGTCAATTAATTGACTATAGTTAAAGTCAAAACCTGATATAATAATATTGAATCAAAAAGTTTAATTTTTCGTTCGTTATAACGCAATAAGAGTTAATAATTACAATGACAAAAACCCATTTGTGTATCTAAAGGCCATAATAATGAGATTTAGATAGTAAATGTGATTTTTTTTTTTGTAATTTTTTTGCTTAATCAATTAAAGTAAATTTTTTTTGTGCCTAAAAAACTTTGGTTTTTGAAACGAACAAAAATGAACTAGGTAGTTAATAAGTTAATAACTTGCCGAAAAATTTTGTAAAAAATAATCTGATAAGTTCACAGTGCACTAAATTATCTAGTGAAGTTAAAAAGCTTACGATAGGTTAACTTTTAAAATTAACATTAACTTATTGACTATAGTTAATGACAATGCTCATACTTTGTGGATAAGTAGTGACCGCAAAAATCCTGAGTTTTTAGGACATACATTCTAGAATTATTAGATTTCGGACCATATGTAAATAATAATTATTGCATAAAAATCTAAAGATCTCACTATTATATTCAAAAGATAATATTTAGAAGATTTTATTAATAAATAGCTTGGAAAATTAGTACCTATACTAAATTATAATGAAGACCTTAGACCACAATTAGATACTGCAGAATTGTTGTTGCCTACAGTTACTGCAGAATTGTAGCATTTATGAATGAAGCATTTAAAAAGGCTTATGGAAAAAAAGGTACCTAAGAGCAGATACAACAAAAATGTTAGCAATATTAAGATATATTCAAAAGCTATTAAAAATTCCGTGTACTATTAGCTGATAAATAAAGCAAATTTATCATTAGACCCTATCATATTTTTTCAACTACCTGTATGCGAAACGTAACGGACACTGTGATTAAATTGAAGAAATTCGAAATAAAGTTTTCAATTTATTTGTTTTCTAAGTCATTTTTATAGTAACCTTTAATCCAGTTATTGTGATATTCTTAATTATTAAAATTTAAAAGATATAGAAGAAATCAACCTTTTATTATATTTGTATATAAATTACAACTAATATAGAAAACTCTTTCCTACATAGCCACCCGTTTTTCTTAAAATATTAAAATAATATATAAATAATAAATCGCAATGTATTCACAATAATAAAGATTGGTTTTATACACCACATTTTCCCCAAAACTATATGTCACCCTTAGTGATTGAAAGTTTTCAGAAAATCGAAATCAGGTAAAAACTTGGAAAAAAAAGAAAAAATTGTTGGGAAAAAAACTCAAATTGTAAAGCAACATATTGGCTCACCAAAAGAATAGTGTAACAAAAACTATTAAAAAAATAGCTACGACAAAACCGCGAATGATAAAAACATTGAAAGAAAAACACAGTGAAATTTTTTTTTTTACATTTAAAATTTAAATACATTTAATTTTGTCAATCTTTATAATATGAAAGTTAATTATAATATTTTATAATATTCTATATCTATATATATATATTTTTAATTATAATAATTTTTAACAATTTGGTCATAAAATTAATTAATGTAAGAAAAACAATTTTGATGAAATAGTTAATAGGTGACATAAGTATGTATAAATAGATGATTGAAATTGAATAAAAATGAACAAAATGAAAACAGGTTAAGTTTTAGATTTATAATAATCCATAAAACTAGATCAGTGTACCTATTAAGTAAAATTTTAATTAAATAAAATTATTAGTTCCAAAAAAAAGATAATAATTTTTTTGAGGTTAATGAGGTTTTTGGGTAAAAATAGGCTCTAAATTATACTTTGAAGAGATCATTTTTCAATTTTTCCATTATTTATAATATTTGTATTTATTTCTTATGTACGAGGAAATTTACATTATATAAATGATATTTTTTCCTTTTATACAATGTATAATTTGGAAAATGAAAAAATAATAAATAAAGTCTATCATGGTTACTTATTTTTTAGGAGAATTTTATAAATATAGGGAACATAATGAAATGAAAAATTAAATTGTCATGATTTGGTAGTTATGGGAACCTATGTATTTTTTTTTATTAACAATAATATTAAACAAAATCTCTGCTCAGAATCGTTTATTTATCGATTGAATGAATAATTTTACCTCTATATTTTATTAACATTTATTATTTTCCTTGGACCTTGTTTAAATTGTTTTTGTTAATTTTTTGCGAATGCAGTCGAAATATACATTTAGATCATAATTTCTCATCGTTTAATGTAGTTTTAAACTCAATTCTTTTTCTTCGTCTTATCACATTGTATCACATTCATACCTATATGTACCTACACTAACACGTATGCACATTATGTAGGTATATATACGACTGACAAATGGAAATAGAACGCCAATATATCTTATTTACGTGATGTTTTACCCCGTGCGTTCACTTACTTGATTAGTTTTCCGAATATAGACCATTTAAATGAACAACCAGTGTGCAAATATTTGCGAAACCGCTTTCGTATATTATATATTAGATGACACGATTCCGGATAATTTGATTTTCATATTGTTCTCCCGAATGTCTTTCAAAACGTTCATTTTTCAGTATAATAAAAATTTCGAGATCTTTAAGCGAAGAGGTTCAGCAATGGGCTAACCCCTATACATATGAAATCAATTTAAAAAAATGTTTTATTACAATAGTATTGCATTAAGTACTTAAATTTTTTATAATTATTTATTATTATTAATAATAATGCATTGTGCATATTACCAAGTGAAATATATAAACTGAAACCAAATTAAAATTGAGTAAGTTTTTACTATTTATTAAATGAAAAACAAATTATAGATTTTTTAGGTTAGAGAAATTCTACTAGATCAATTATGTGTGTATTTTCATTGAATACCTACTATATGTTTTGTAGTCTGTTTTTAGATTCTGAGCGTAGACAGGAATGTATTTGTTTTACAATGTTGTATTTATTATTTTATGCATGATGTATGTATGTATGTATGTATGTATGTATGTATGTATGTATGTATATACACACGCTTTTTTTCGGGCAGGTACACGGAGATTTTTGATAGGAAATTAATTCTAGTTGGTACTTTATAAAGGTCATTTGTTGATTTTCTAAGTAGTTTTCAAAAGTGTAATGAAAAACTATTAACTTTTATAGTGAAAATATTAGAAAAGTTGTTATTAATTAGAAAATAAATGGTCATGGTTACCGATTATATAGGTAATATATAATATTTACCAACTACCAAAATGGACGGAAAATGATTATTAATTAGAAAACTGAAATGTATGAAAGTGGAAATGTACATCAAATATTTATTAAAGCACTGTGTATAGTACGTATATTAACGCCGTAAAAATCACATCGAACTCAAAATAATTTTATCGAAATAAATGATTTATCATTATTGTTTCCAAATTCAATACATTTACCAGAAGTATCCTATCCGACGAGCGAAGTAGGTACTTCCACCCCTTAATACTAGCCGGATTTTAAAATTCAATGTCCAAATATATCAGAATAAAAAATGTTATACATACCTATTTAAATTTAGATTTTATTTCTATAAGTTATACATCAATAACATTTATTAAAATGTTAGGTAAATAAGTTTTTTATGTGTATTTCATGAATTGTATATTAAAATAATTAATATGACTAAAAAATATGAATAAATGATAAATATAATAGGTGTGCAGGTAAGTATATCATGTGAACGGGTCTGAATAAAAATATTTATCTTAATATATAATAAAATAGTGATAATAAAAAGTGATGTCACGTACCACCTAACTACCAATTCAAATTTTCGAATCGACTAGGTAGGTATTTTTTTTAAACCAGAGACTGGAACTGAACCCAAAAAAACCGGTTCCTCGAGGTATTTCAAAAACGGGAACTGATATTAGAACCTATATTTCATATTTAATTGAACCTAAATCGGAACCGGAACCCTTTAAAATGTAAAATTAAAAATATTGGTTCTTTTGGGTTCCTAACGGTTTTTGAAAGTTTGAAATTACCCACATTTTTTTTTTATGTTATTATTTTATGATGATTTATTTCTGTCTATACACTGGATATTTTTAAGCTGTTTTTAAATTCCTAAACGTCATTCCGTGAGTGTTTGGGCCTAGCCGAATGTTTTTCTTGTCTGAACGGTTTACCATTCGTACTATAATCGGAAGAATGGGTAATCGCTAACCGTCACGTGCCTACATGTGATTTTTCAATAATGTTGACCAAATATAATTGCATATAATTTCAGAAGCAATATATTCTGTTCTTTATCGTTTTTACATGTGCAATGATTTGTTATATTATTGTATAATAGTGTATTATTAAATTATAATAATCCTATATAATATTAATCAAAAGCATGATATTTTGGACAGCGCGTGCGTTAAAAGAAATTTTAATAGTTATTAATATAATGATAATTTTTTAAAATCGATTTTCCACGTCGTCCATATAAAACAATGAATTATTATTATAAAATTATATACTACCTATTAGACATGAACAATTTTACCAGAGTGCTTTTTAAAGTGGGATGTAAATATGACATATGCATAACACATAAAATATACACACTTATATAATATAAATTATAATTATTTATGTATGAAAGAACTAGGTACATACAATATATGTAAGGCTTACAGTTTGATTAAACAGCAAATTTTAAAAATTCTACTATTTGTTACAAAATTAATAACACAATATTTAACCCAATTGCAATCTTATTCACAATAACACAAAATAACAATTAGTATTTTATATTATGAAAATAGAATTACCTATACCTAGTAAATAAACACCCTTGTCGGCTGGAGCTGGTTAAACAAATTTTTAAATCCCTAATCACTCCACGGTATATAATTGATAAATTTTAATCTGAATTTTGATAATTTTAAGAACCTGTTCATACCGATATTAACTGGAACCAGAAACGAAACTGGAACCGAAATATTGTTTTTTTAAAGAACCGAAACGGAACCAGAACTTATAAAATCATAAAGGTTCCAGTCCCTATTTTAAACACTCTATAAATGATCTATTGACATCATAATTTACAATATTCGAAAATTCCAATTTCATCTTAATGCCCCTCATTTCCGAAATTCACTCTTAGAAAATATGTTCAGGATTTTTGAGATTTAGTTTTGAATTTAAGACCTGAAATGTATAAAAGTCATCAAAAACACTAGTCCTCAATTTCGGTAAAGAAATCTAAATAATTGAAGCATTATTGAGACTTGAAGGAATTTTTTAGTTTTTACTTAAAAATTTGCATACTGGACGTTGTCTAAAGTTTACAGGCTACAAATTTACGGATTATTTTTAAAATATTCTACATTATTCTGTGGTTCTGCAGGTGATTTAATATCGTACAAATTTAGAACATCTGGCAATTTCCTGTTTTGTCTCTCTTCGATAACCTCTCCATTATGTTATGATTGGGTTTCATAGGAATTATTTGGTGTCCATTTTTATTCAAAGACTAGTCCAAAATATAAATTAGTTAAATTGGTACCTATGATGTGAATATTTAAACATGTTTAATATTTATTTATATTTGATAATATTTAATTTCATACTTCTCAAACCAGGCAAACATTTTCAGGGGTGAAACTGTGTAATTCAGTTCGTATATTATATAATATTTATTACTTATTAGCATTTCAATATCAGTGTTTTTGTAAGTTTTGATAATAAATATATATTAAGCAATAGATAATTTTTAGAACCTAAATAATTTAAATTATACTAATACTGTTAACTGTTGTCATAAAATCTAATATATTTTCTCTAATAATAATTTAATGCCCATAAACAACACACATATATAGGCTACAATTTATAGCTATATCTAATATTTATAATTTTTTCAGTAAAATATCGTATAATTAATTATCGTAAATTAATATATAACTAATAAAAACAATGAAGTACTATAGGTAAGATGTTAGTAGGTAAATATTTACGTACATATCTTCAAAGACTATATATTTATCATTATTTAATTTATAAATATATTTAATAAGACAGAACAATTCTATTAAAGGAACGAAATAACTTACGTTTAATAAAAAAAAAAAAAAAAAAAAACGTTTTCTTTGATAGAAACCAAATATTTTTATGAATTTAAATCATTTCATGCATCCCTACAATTTGTTTATTTTTTAAATGTTTTATTTTATTTATTAGGTAAATAAAATAAAATTTCATACTCGTTAAGTAGGTACCTAATAAAATATTATTGAAATGAAAAAATAATGCAATTTTTTTTTATAAAATGTCTTTATATTTACTACCTACCAGTTTTAGTATAAAAATAAAATCATCGTCATGCGACAGAATGTATTCAAACAAAATACAAAAAAAAAATGGGTAAATATTACTTAAAATTTATATTTAAATAGGTAATAAATATATAGGAAAAAATACTAAAAATATCTTCGTTTTTTTTTTAAAAAAAACAATTCTTAAATATTTTAAACATTATTTTAAAATGTTAATTGTGCATTCACCTGTATATAATGAATATTTTTATTTAATTCGCTTTTGACTGTAACTATTATTGTTTCGCGCAATTTCGTAGTTAGGTACTCGTATTATGTGAACATAATTATTTATTGAGTAATACATTTGCTAAAAGATCATTTATTTAATCATTATATTGATAGGTGGTTTTATTTTAATTCAAAATGTAGATATCAAATATATCAATAGGACACTAACAGTATATAGTATATAGTTAGTTTCGGACCGGAATCTGTTATGGCGTTTAACCGATTCTTTAGAACCCAGCTGTTCGTATTCACGATTATTTATATTGCAAAATTTATATTCCCGAGTGAATACGTATCGGTTATGAAGTCCGTTAAGATCCAGTTTCTAGTATCGCCGTGTATCGGTACCACGTTTCTTTCAAAACAGTCAAATATATTAGTAGAAGAACGGTTCGGTTACAATTTCCTCGACGATTAGTCGGATACTTCGATCACAAATTGTGTGTAATTCTTTTTTCTTTTTTTTTTTTTATAGATAGTGCAATACTTACTGAACGAATCGGTGTGAACTTATTTGCCATTAAAATGTGCCAACGTTTTACTATATTTACTGTTTTCATTCGGTCCGTTATAGGGTCTCAGTTTGAGCATTACCGCACAATTACGATAATTTTTACTCGGCATCAGTGGACCAAGAAGAAAAAAATTTTCTTTGGCTATATGGAATGATTGCCACTATATAATCGACCCGAAACCGTCATCAGTTTTGACATCGGGTGCATTCCCTTTGAACACCATCTCTCCGACACGACGACTCGTATACATATTATACACCTGCAGAGTTATATTGTCCTTTTGTAGACGTAATAGTCGTTTTACGGTTACGATTTTACTATCTATAGGTATACTGAATATACCTACGTATACCTGCTGTAGGTACATACCTACTTTGCGGTAACCCAACCAACTGCGACCGGCACCGGACCGTATAAAATAAATGAGTTTCGGGTCGCGCGTTATAATTATGTATGTACGTCTGTCCAAGTGCAATCGACGATGGAAATTTTGAAAAGAGAATCTGATCGAATTAAACACAAATATTGTATACGATTTTTTGACCAGGACGTCAGTGGATCGAGACACGTTAAAATATATCAACATAATATGATACTAGTACGACACGTATAAATACCATTAGAAAATATAACAAAATATTGTGTTGTCCAACAGCTAATGGTTTAATTAATGTTTTCATAGAAAATCTATTTTCTAACATAGGTAATAACATAATAAATATTTTCGAATCTCATTATATTATCTAAAAATCTACTTGTATATGTATTATTAAAATTCATTTTTCCAATAATATAACACTGTACCAGTGATTGCAATTTACACGAAAATGAAAAAAAAAGAATTGGTGTACCTACTTGGACGGTTTTAGACAAAAAAGGAGTAAGGAATCGTTCATTTTATTTTTTATCAATTTTCATCTTGTACATCAATATTGTAGGGAATTTACGACGCTTCTAATCGTTGTCACTGTTATAATCATTGTTATCACACAATGTCGATGTGCATTAAAATCTATATCAGATTTTGATATTTGTTTTCGTGAAAAATTCATAAGTTTAACAAGAGTATACAATATGCACTTAGTATACTTTTATAACTATATTATATGCCAATCAATTTTTGTGCATACTATATAAAGAGCAAAAGTCACTTCAAAAATGTGTTTTTCGTCTCATAAAAACTAGTGATATTTGACTTGTACCTATTCCCAGTAATATCCTACAATTATCATTAAAAAATAATAAAGAGATAATTGTATTTTTATTTATACATCAATGTTATAACTTATATGTGCACGTTATTTTAAAAGCGAATATAATATATTTTTATTAAAACTTTAGTCGGTAATCATAATTACATTTTAATCATTATACACTTAAAATATATGCAAATATAATACGAATAATTGATCATAATGTACTTACAAAATATATCTCAAAGGAATACTATAAAATTCATAATTCCTATACATATTGCCATTCTGATAATCGCAAGAAAGTGCAAAACAGTTATTTGACAATTTGAACTTTGTGAAGTATAAATACAATTATTTAGCATTAGAAAAGCTATGTTCTGGAGTATTCCAATTTCCAATTTTCAGCTGTTTGGAAAAAAATGCACATTGCTACAAATTTCAATGATAATAAAAATTCAACATAATATTTTACGAGACTATAGGGTTATTCTAAAAACAAATACTAATCTCTTTTCAACACCAATATTTAGTTTCATTTTATACCTCTATTATATCCCTAATTCTATTATAACAAGTCTGTTATGCAGAGTCCATTACGTAGAAAACTTACGACTGCTCGGAAGGTCCTCGATTGGTCAGCGGTCAAAACCATGTTTGGCTTCCCGATAATTTAATATTGTTTATAGAAGTTGACGTTTTGAAAAGTACAATACCTAAAATCTGACGGAGAAGAAAATAACATATTGTACACGGTTCTCGCTTTTTCAATATTTTGCGTATATACCTATATAATATTGATGTAAATGGAGCGGAAAAACTAGTTTTCACTTAAGAACTATATTATGAGCTTCATAAATAATATTGGACAGACGTATATTGTATTTCAAAAAATATAAATTTTTCTTTAATTTTAAATTACTAAACAGTGGAGCGATTTTCTTGATAGTACGCAGTTATACTATACACATGCATAAAAATCTATTGTTTGAAATGCATTTCCAAACGGTCACGGTTTAGCGTATTTATGTTAAAATTAGTACCCGTTTTCGGCTAAAAGGAGTACCTACTACCTTCTTTTAGTGGCACTTTAACGGAGACTCTCAATTTATTTACTCACTTTAATCTCTTAAGTGGGGCGTGCCCTATTTACCTTTTTTTCCTTTCTTTTTAAATTCATATATAGACTTTGATAACGTCTAAAGGTCATTTCTTCAACTTCTGCAGTGGCATTGTGTTTTCATGAACGAATTATTGCGTCTTAACGTTTTGTCAGCGTTTTCACGTCGACGGGCTTGTATATTTATTAGTAATTTGATATACATTGTTTAAAACCTTTCTAAGATTTGTCGGATGTTTAATCAACAGCTTAAAATTTCTAGAAAAAATTGCGACTTTCACGCTTTTCGTGAAATGTTTTCCGAAACTCCAAAAAATATCTAATCATGTGTATAGGTACTTAAGTTTGTTGGATGTGGTTGGAAAAGTCTATCCTTTTTTATTTTAGAACTTATTATATTATTACACAAGTATTTTTATACAACCGTAAATAAACATGGTTTTGAAGTGTTGAATTTAATTGAACCGTTAGTTACGTAAAAGCTGGCGGCGTTTAAAAAAAAAAAAATGTCCGATGATTATTTATTATTACGATAAAACCGTCCGATAAATTGAGAAAATATTCCAATAATTAACGACGAACAAATTAATTAGATAAAATTGAATATTATTCATGCGAAATGCATGTTATGCATTTTTACACAGGTACCTAATCTATGTGCTGTATACAAACATTTTCAGCGTATTTTTTGCATATCGAATCGTATAAAATTATAGTGTCTTTAAACTACAGGATTGCTATATCGATGTTTTTTTATTTTTTTATTTCGAATCATTCAATCGAATACTTATTTAATAATTATTATGCGTCCTGTGTGGAATTCGCCAATTACATTCAATATAAAACAAATAACATGGCGCATTTCTAATTCCAAAAACGACAATTAATAGATATAGGTACGAGTATACGCATCACCTGAAATAAATTAGTATACATTTTAATTAACTATATAAATGTAAACAATAGGTGCATTTATAATACAATATGGTAATGGAAAACTGAAAATAATTAAAATCGACGAATCAATTACATCAAGTGTTTTATTGATTTTGTAATTGTTTATTCGAATGGCTATATTATATTGGGTATATTGTAATCAACTGTTGGACCACGTCGATAATTATTGTACATTTAACGAATAATAATAAAAGAAAAAAATTAACAATTTATTTTCGTACCTACTCCAATTAATTATTATTTTCGTTTGAAAATTAACGGAATTCAATTTAACTACAATAATACTTAGGCCGAACGACGTAATTGCATTTTTTCTCCAAAATATCCATTTATGAATGTAAAAAAATATAAACATAAAAGTCGAATTATAAGTATCAAATTCAATGGTTCGCCGTCGGTGATGTCGCTTTTAAGGCCATCTCATGGTTTTGCGCCCGAAAGCTTTATTATTAACCAAAAGTTTATTTATTCGCAGTGACATACAGACAGTTATTGATCGTTTACTGGAAATAAAAAATAAAAATGTGTTTATATTAAAAGTTATTAAAACTTATTGGATTTTATTGGGTATTTCGCTTTCATTTATTCATAAAGATGTGCATATTATACTCATGGTAAGAATCAGAAATCTATTATTTAGATTGAGTTTTATTTATTGAAATAGGTTCCACGATTATACACACATACGTTACACAGTTATTCCCAATTCAAGTTACCCATATATTTATTCGTTATTTTAATTATTTTGCCAAAACACGTAATTTACTTAACAACTAAAATTTTACGAGTTCAGAATGAAAATATCCCAAATATTTGAAAAAAATACATATATTACGATTATTTATCGCATTTTTACGGTCTATAAATAACAACTGGAAATAATCAATTCATATTATCATTAAATGAGTTACAGAAAATCGAAGATTTTGTTTTCAATTCATACCCGTATTAAATTATCTGTAATATTATAATTTTTTTAATGCTCTCCAAAACAGTTCTAAAATACCAAGTAAGAATCTATGAGATTAATGAGTTCACGATATTGGTCATTAGTTATTAAATTATAGCTAAATTATCTGAGTGTTGACTATATTACACATGGTTTGTACATTTTTCACCACCTTGACATTTTTTGTTGAGTCGTAATTCGTAAAAGAATTTCAATATATCTTTGATAGTTGATCTATACGAGTTTAACCGATAAACATTTATAAGTTAGATTTATTCAAAGGCGATTTGTCAATCATCAAAATATTATATGACAATTCACTTAAACTGATATAAATATTGGTACATTAAATATTAAATACTTAAGAGCACGTCATACGCACGGTTTTTAAGGGGTTCTGTATAGGCAATTTTAAAAATATTTTTAGAAAAATGAAAATGCAACAATTTAAAAATATTTCAATATATTTTTAAAGTACTTTAAAATTTGTTTTGTGTCAATATAATTTTTTTTATCATGTAATCACGATAATTGTTTTAAAAAACATGTTTACGCT
The DNA here is from genome assembly GCA_025469235.1 of Pemphigus obesinymphae. Classification (NCBI taxonomy): domain Eukaryota; kingdom Metazoa; phylum Arthropoda; class Insecta; order Hemiptera; family Aphididae; genus Pemphigus; species Pemphigus obesinymphae. The sequence goes on from JAIPRL010003439.1 coordinate 44,299, forward strand.
TTTTACATTTTTATCAACTTGAAAATACTGTAGAGAGATGAAACAAAATATAAGTTATATATAACAAAATTATTTAGTTCCCTGCGTAGCCGATTTTTGATATGTGCATTTTTACATTTTTTTTTTTCAATATATAAAACATATAATATAGGTACTATGCAAAGAACTAGATAATGTTATTAGATATAATTTATTTTTTATTTCGTATTTCTATAACAAGTTTGTAAGTTGATAAAAAAAAATTTTTAATGCAAGTTTTTCGTTGACAATGTATAGGTACAATAACTTCTTAACAACAATGTTTGAAAATATATTTTTTCGATAACATATTATATACATTTTACATTATACATTATATAACTTATATGAAAGTTATATTCGAGATTTTAAATATCTAAAGACGATAGTTTAAATTTAAAAAAAATACTAAATAAAGATAATTGACAAGTACAAATAGCTTAGAACATGATTTGTAAACGATACTTAATTTTGTAATTATTATCATTAAGTTTAAACTATTGGTAAAAGTTTATACGCTTGTATTTTTCTCCATAACATTGGGAAGGTATTAAAAAAGCTGCAGTCGTTAAAATAGTTGATATTTAGACCGAAATAATGATACTTCACTGACAAAACTGTGAGACTGTAATACGGATTTTAATTTGTAAAACGGATTTTGTTTCATTAACTGGTTTACCTACTTTGGTTTAATCTAGGTAATTTTTTATAATACAAAAATGTTTGGTTTTAAAATAAAAATATATTTTATTGTTCGTCTATATCACAGCTAAAAACCAAATATTGAAAATTATTTTGAATAAACCAATGTAAACATGTTGACGAAGAAACAACTAAGTCTGTTTTTCGAATTAAAACCTGTCAAACCCAATTAGTCCCACTTGGTCAGCGAACATCATACTAATATATATGTTGTTATTTTACAAAAAACAAATTTATTTAACTTATTATTATACATTGTCTTGTGTCTTCGCGTAGGTACATAAAGTACGAGTATAATGCCGAAGACCGGAATGGATACGATTCTACAAAACATATAAAGTTATTGATTATTACTACAATGTTAATTTGCCTACATTTAGCTCCTATAAATTAGGATGTGATCGACTACAGCTCATTTAAATGAATTGAATAAATATATAGAATATTTGATAAAATGGCATTAATTGTATACGTCTATTACAACCTTTAAAGTAAACGGTCTCAAAAATACATTTTAATAAAACTATTAATTATCCATTTGTGTATGTCTGTAGTTGTTGTATTGTCGTTTCATTGTTTGGCACACACCAAAAAAAAGTTAAATTTAAATATATAAACAAATATAAACATTGTGAACGCAAAACTTAATAATATATCGTATCGTGGAGAATGATATACTGTTGAATAATAATTAATCAGTGTTATTGCCAAACGTTATACGAAAATTTAAACTAATTTCTTCAGACAAATAGTAATGGTTAATCCGTGATTGTGGTACCTACTGTGGTCGAGTCCAAATAAAATGTTGAAATATTTTACCGAAAATGCGTATATTTCTACATGGAATATGATAAGTAATAAATCTACCGCTGACAGTACAAACGTAACGATACGATACGATACTCGTTTTCCTATATTATATTATCTATTATGAACGGATAATATTGGCGTTTATAAAAACGTCTCTAAAAATCGACAATTTTTATCTGAGAATGTCACGACGATATCCATTTAGACGTTATACAACCGTGGTCGGACATTATACACCAGTGGTGGCCAAACTGCGGCTTTTGAGTTAATTTCGTGTGGCTCTTGAAACCAAGAGTAATAATAATACAGATTTTAAGAAGTAAATAATAAATGGAATAAATATTAAATGGAAACTCTGCCCTATTTAATGATCCTCCGGTGGTTATTAGATTTGGCTTTTTAGATTTTTAAATATGTGGTTTTAAAAATGCTAAACATATTATCATTACAGGGAAGAGAAAATCGTATTTCTGATTCAGCGTAGTGTGTTTAACTTTAATAGCAAATTTAGATTCTTTCGGAAATACCTTGAGACTAAAACTCATTTCAAATGTTTGAAAAAATTACTGAAAGTCTCCTAGACGTTCAGCTAGAAATATTGGATTATTCGTGCAAAATGTTTGGTCTTGCTGAAGAAATCAATGGTAGATTTAATGATTTGAGAACAGTTAAATCTCCACTTTCATGTCTGAAAAATTATTTTGCTGTTAATCTATTCTGTTTTATCGCCGACCACAAAGGATACAGTAAAGTAGCTGTAAAATTGGAGCTACCAGAACTGTAAAGTAACGATGGACTAAAAAGACTGAAAGTAAATGGCGTTTTGGTCATAGAATTATGGAAGAAGGTTTCAGAAGAAAAATACCTACTAACAAAAGAGCGTTCCAATAGACATCTCAATATTTTGTACTACTTATGTGTGTGAATCATAGTACTCAACGTTTAAGCACAGAATAGATTAAAGCAGAATGGACACTGATAAGAAGTTACATGGGCTCTTATGAGAACCCATAATTTCAAACTAAATGTCAATCAGTGCAGCCTTCAAACTGGGAAAAAATAATACTTTACAATAATTTAATACTATTTGCACAGAATAGATTAAAGATTTAATTTATTCTGTGCTATTTGTATTTTGAATACTTTTTATAAAAAGTCATTTTTTT
>JAIPRL010003440.1:0-10161 GCA_025469235.1 Pemphigus obesinymphae
TTACTTTTTTGACGCTTACACGTTGTATGAGATATAGACATACACATATTTATTTTGTATTTCCAATAATCTATTTACGTAACACGACCTCAGAGTAAAAAGATTCTATCACGAAATGTTTATTCGCCGTTTTGATCATTTGCTGTTTTGGTCATTCGCTGTTTTTGTCATTCGCTATTTTGACGTCGCTATTTTTGTATTCGCTGTTTTTGTTACGCTATATTGTCGGTGAGCCCTTCCATTGATTTAAGAGGACACAGTATACTCGCTTTTTAAGGGCTTCCATATAAGTAATTTTTATTATATTTATTGAAAAATAAAATTTTGAATTTTAAAAATATATAAACATATTTTAAAATAGTCCTGTGTCAGTACTAATTTTTATTGTTGTATAATCACATGCCTGTTTAAATAATTTATTATATTTTGCAATAAACATGCTCGCGAATTTCCATAATTGTGGCTTTCTGAATAATTTGAGACAAACAATACATTTAAGCAAAATTAAAGACAAAGGTAAAATGTGTTTTCTCTAGATAGAATTAAAAATAAATTAATATTCATCTTTTTATGAAGACTTTAAATTAATTAAAAATCTGTTTTTACAATCGGCTGTCATTTATTAACAAACATTATTTTAAAAAATATCTAGTGAAAGCAGAAGACATCATAAAGAACTCGGAACTGTTTTGAAAATTAAAATCGAACTAGTTTAACACCATTGATATATAGAAATACGGAGACCATTTTAGTGTTCGATAGATTTATGTGTTGCATCCTTTTAACGTATATTTTTATTAATTCAATATAATTGGTAATTAGTATTATAACTGTGTTTATCAATATAATAATTTGTTTTTATTAAGACTATAATAAACTATTATAATGTCTTACTTTTTAATACAGTCTTATACCCGTGTTTCTTAAAGATTATTAATTTTAATATAAAATATCATATTTTTACATGTTATTGTTTCAAAAGTGATATACCTATTATTTTCATTTATTTAATTTGAAAATAAAATTATATTCATAAATTAATGGATTAATTGATTTTATTATTTTTTAGAACAAGTAGGTTAGGTACTATTTTATATAGTAGAAATTTAAATGCAAAAAAATCTGAAAATTATATAGAGTGACTTACAAAAAGTTAATAAAGAAAAATTGAGACTAGTGTGAATATTATTAATGTAATTTATATCAATTATTTGTCATTAATGTACAAGAATGAACCATGACAGATATTTTGAAAGTGATGTGTCAAATTGTCTGAATTCTTTCGAGTGGTTCTATTTAATCTATTTGTTGAGAATTTCAAACTAGCAAATTTTACTAAATGATAGGCCAAACCAAGGTACCCGTAAAGAGTTCTAAGGCAAAATTGAATTATTTTGTGTTATGAATTATAAAACTTAATGTTTAAAAAATAAAGTTTGTTAGGGAAACAATACCAAGATATTTAAATGTAGGAACTTCACAAAGATAATCATTGTGAATACGGTATACCGGTATTTTTGGTACGATAAAATTACATATTAACAATTTTCACTCGAAAAAAAAATACTCTATTAAAAGTTTAGAAAAAGTTATTTTTTTTATTTGGTACCAATATTAATGATCAACAATCACTCTAAAAGACATACAACTTGAAGTACGAAGGTACGTACCAATATTATACTTAGAAATTAATATAACAAGGTTTCTTTAACAAATATCGCAATCACGCAACAAAATAAATTGATACCAACACGGGAATATTTTTTAATTGTTAAAAATTGTTTTTAAATTTCATTTTTCTTAAAATATCATAAAAATTGCCTATTATAAACCCCACTAATAAACGGTTATAGCTTGTGTGGCATTAACATATTTACAGAGCTAAGATCTCTTTTTATCTAATTTTAATGTGTATTAAATTTTAATTATAACTTCATATAGTTTTGGTGGTGGGGTGGAAATGTCCATTTACCGAGAACATCATATTATGTTATAACCCGTCCAGTTCATCTGCGCCCTTGGTGACGTCACACGTTTGACCAGATCAGGGGTTCAAAAATATTAATTGAATAATGTGCGATAGCTGCTACAATGTGCAACTTTTATAATATTATGAATATTATTGGGTAATCAGTATTTTGTGGGAGTATTCCATAGAGACAACTTCAAAATAAATATATAGGTAACACATTTTGTGTGCTTCCGCAAGTTTAATAACTCCTACAAATGTAACTGTCATCGCCAAGGGCACAGATGAACTGGACGGGTTATATTTGTATATATTTTCAGAAAAATCTGGGCTCGGGGTAAACCATCTCACTTACTATCTCCATTTGACGGAATAAATGCCTATAAAGTACCTAGGTATTAGATAGGTAGGTACCTATATGCTACAACAATCAATCTACGTTTTATGTATTGATGTATTTTGTAATATGTATTTGAATTACTTTTAAAATATTATATTTAAGTATTTATAAATAACTGGATTTTCATTTCTTTGGAAATTTCATTAAAATCGTATACGCAGAACCCTTTGAAAATCGGGTGTGCAGTGTACTTAGAAAAAAAAAAAAATTGGTGTACCCATCTCCTTCGGGTTCTTGTTCGTGGTTCATCGCTCATTTGATAGATGGAGGCAGATTATTGTGGAGGCCAGTGCGACATCCTTCTTAAATTTAGACAATTATTTTAAAATATTGATTTAATTGTGCAATTTTTTTGTATGCCTAATATATTCCAACATAATTTTAATTATAATATTTGACGTACACCTCGTCTAGTACATTATTGCTACTAATTTTTGGAAAAAAAAATAAAATAATGTGCCGAGGAAACACTGTCACATGTCTGTCCTTTATGCACACACACACACACACACACACACAAAATTCACCCTCTAACCTCCGAGCACCTCCGTGTCGATTATCGTGTGTGTATGTATGTGGTACCTACGTCGCATCTGGACTGAGCGGCAGGTCATTGTCTGCGGACGGTGAAGGTTTTCTCGCCGTTCAAGAACATAAAAAGTGAACGGCCGATATTCTCTCGACGGCGAATGTCGTTAGAATGATCACAGTAAATGACGCGTTAAAAATAATCTTGATTTACGTTTTATTGCGTTGTGTTTTGGAAGTGGTGCTCTTAGCACAGGACGTTTAAGCGCAGAGCCATTTTGGCGAACGGCAGGTGATAACGGGTGACCAGTGGAGTTTTGTCGAAATCGGTGCACGAGACACGGGACCGCAACGTACGGCGACCGGCAGCTGCAAATACGGTATCGTATTCGTCGTTTTTTCGAGTTTCTCGGTAAAAACGAGAAAACCGACATTAATAGTAATTTTAAATTTTCATTTTAAAGACGATATTATTATAACAATCGTTTGACGGTATTAATCGTTATTTTTTCGGCAATAACGTCGTAGTGAACAATTTACCCGTGGCGAATCGTAAATTTTTATTTATTTATTATTTTATTTTTTTTTTTTTTTGAAAGTGCAATTAATTTTAAAGTACCTATCGAGTACGTGCCTACCGAAACGACCGAGATTTTCGATACACTTTTACGGTATAAACGTACAATGTAGATGAAAAATCGTATTTTTCGAACGGTCGGTGTACGGACGCCGACTATCACGACCGGAATCGTCTCTCCGAAATAGTAGTTTCGGCGCGTTCATCATGTAACAAAAGTACAGACCTCGTCGCGCTCCTTTTTATTGTGTTTGTATTGTTTACCGACACCGAAATCGCACCAGCCATGTTGTCGGTGCCGTGCTTTTTGCTATTATTGGTGTCGTCGACCATGTCGGTTGACCCCACGTACCCGGATCCGATGATTGATTGTCCAAAACTGTGCGACTGTCTAGACGCATACGTCGATTGTAGCGAAAAGATGATGACTGGCTTACCGGAAACACTTCCACTGTGGACCAAAGATTTGTAAGTATCTCTGATGGATATCATTTGTTGTATCCGGTGCCTTTGTTCTTGTTGCATAAGCATAAAAATCATTATGGTAGATAGGTACCTATTTGTGAATTATAGCCATAGCACTACGTATAAGTACCTGGGTATAATATACTAGCTTATGAGCTGAAGCAGTCAATTTTTTCATATATTGTACTGCGCAATAGATTTTTCAAACAAACAAATATTAGCAAAGATACCTACTTCTGGAGATACATGTGTACTTGCTTATATTTATAATCGTATAGTAATAAATTGGGTCGAAAGACACAAAATGTGATATAGGTATAATAGAATTGGACATTTGCCCTCTATCAACATTTAAGCGTATAAGACATTTATCCTCGGTTTTATTTTTATTATTGAGGCGGCTGCAGGTCAATTGAATACCAAGCCTGGTCATCCAGGTAATTATTTCTTTTGCACCTAGAAATTGGGCTGGTCACTCGCTTACTCGGATAATATAATTTGAAAATATCTCCCGACTTGTTATGAAACATACACGTCGAGTAGGTAACATACCTATATATGTATACTATAATATGGTATTAACACTTACCCAGCTAAACATTTGTAATAATCTAAATAATGTCAAAAAAAAAGGTAGTGAGGCTATAATTGTCAAATAAATAATATACTGCGGCTTATGAGAAGTCGTACATGTTTCGTGCATATCAATTGTAAACCAACATTGATTATCAATGAATAGGTAGGTGGTGATTGGGCGCAGCATAAAGCATGATGGAGGGATGCACGTTTTGGCCAAGGCCCAGATGTTATCTTTTGTAAACAACAGTTTTCTTTTTAATTATTGTGACTAACGATTACTCGCACTTCCATTTACCTAATACTTTATGAACTGCTAGTTTTTGAATATTTTACTAAAATAAATCTCAATGGTACTGTTTCATTATGGCAACTATCACTACTACTATAATTCTCTGGGATAAATTGTCACCACCAGATAACTTGGTTTGTTAGTGGAGGTGGTTGTCATGTCGGGTGATTTATTATTTTTAAAATTACTAAGTTATTTGATTGATTTCACACCATTATACAGCAAATTTATTTACTATTTACATGTATGATTCAATTCAATTCAGATTATGAGTGGAGCATAAAAGCTATTGCATTTAATTCATTTTTTGGGTAGAAAGTGTCTAGTAGAAATTTTGAAATTAATATGTTAACATATTAATAATAGCAAATTGATTCTAGTTGATATTTACTTTTAACATGACATTTATGATTTTTTCACAGTTTGATATATTTTGCACCTTTCAAAAATCAACCTACAAATGTTTACCAGTTAAATAATGAAGTCAATTTATCTTATAATCATAATATTTTTAATTTACCTACATATTGTCTTTTTATAAATTAATTTTATTTATAATAATAATTTTAATATTAACAGACTAAAATATTTCAAAACAATACTACACCCATACTAATATTTATTAATAATCTGGAAAATGGGAAAGTAATTATTTATTTTGAAAAAATATCTTGTGACGCAATTTACTAAAAAAATAATACTGGACAACCAATTTCTGCACAGGGATATAGCTTCATCCTTTCTTTGGCCCCTTGCACTACTGTAGACAGGAGCACCGTAAAATTCTAGTACTCTCAACTGATGCATACAAATAATTTAAAACTGATTGTGTGTATTCAGTGATGCGGTGGTCGACTGCATTCTCATTGTGGTGTAATTTTTGAATATTTTGTGTATTGCGGTCGATACACTACGCCATGCTGAATATTACCGTTTTATTTAGGTAGAAACCAATTAACCATGTAGTTTACATTTTATTTTTTTACATAATATGTTTTCTAATAATTATTAAGAAGATGTACACCTGGATTTTAAGGGATTTATATAGAATTTTAAGAAAAATGAAAATCCAACAATTTAAAAACATTCAAATATATTTTTAAGTAATTTAGAAATAGTCTTGTGTCAATACCACAGTTATCTACTAAGGTTGAAGCTAGGTGCGTTATCATATGTTGAAGTGGCACAACTAGCAAACTAAAGCTACTAAGCAGACTAAGTAGGCAGGGCCGGCGCTAAGATATATTAGTGGGGGGGGATGTAATTGGTAAAAATTACAAAATACTAAAATACTGTTTCAAAACGTGTAAATAAGCAAAAAAAAAAAATGGTCATCAACTTTTAGTTTTTGCCGACTGACCTCCGTTTTACCGACTACTTTCAGGTGGTGGGGGGGGGGTGCGCTCCCCCCTTCGCGCCGGCCCTGTAAGTAGGTAATAGTTGAACTGATTGTAACATATAATTCATAGGACGGATAATTGTTTTTTCCTTGTTGAGACAAAACTTTTAATTGTTTTCATGGAATTTAAATTAATTAATTTGTAGGGAAGTCAATTTTACATAGACCAAGTCTACTTTCAATTTTTTGTAGTAAATATATCGTGAGATATAAGTAAAAAAAAAGTAGACCCGTTAGTGATGGTAGACTATCATCTCTTTGGTCCTCGAACAGGATTGTGTATTATTTTAAATTTTAAAGCAACGATAAATTATTGCTTTCGATAAATACAATTCTATATGGAGCTTCAATATATTATTATATATATATTTATACATATATGTGTATATACAAATATATAATTTATATTATTATATATACCTATATTCAGGGTCGGTTTGAACATTTAAATCTTACTAGGGCAAAATAAATAATACCACCCACCTACCCCAAAAAAAATTTTCTCGTTTTGATCAATTTACTTTATATTCTTATTTAAACATCAAAATTTTCAAAAATTGTGATAAAACTCGCCACTCACTTCCTCAGTTTTAGGTACACGAAATTAACGCACTTTCTCTTTATTACTGTCATAACCCGACTTACAATCAACCATGCAACACCTTACCATTTTCAAATGAATTAAATTTAATGTCGAAAAATGAATTATACTACTATTGTGGTTAATATTGTTTAGGAGGGAAAAGTTTAAATTTCAAATAATATAATAACCATAGGATATTCTGTGTAATAACCACAAAATTATTACGTGATATAAACAGTGGTGATGACTAATAATCATTTTTTCATTAAAGTTCCCGATTTAAAATTAAATTCTCTACAAATTTCTTTATTTGATTTTCATTAAAAAGTTAAAATATTTCGTTTCAATAAGGACAAAATAACGGTTTGTCCCATGTGTTATATGTTAAGATCAGTTGATTAGATACTACTAGCACTCTTAGTTCACTAGTCTCGCCACTTCAACTACGTTAATGTACAGACTATATAGCATTATCGAGCTCCAACCTTAATGGATAACTGTGGTCAATATCATTTTTTGTTGTCATCTAATCACAATATTTGTTAAAAAAATATGTTAATGTATTTTTAATTACTATTAACTTGAAAATATTTTGATAGAAAGATGAAATAAGTAAAAAAAATATGTATGAGTTAACAAATAAATTATAAAAAACAAAATGGTGTAGTGCCCTACGAAACAAATTTTTGACATGTAAAGTTTTATACCATTTATAAGTTGTAAAAAACTCAATTTTTTTTTTTGATTTTTTCAAATAACCAAATTTTAAAAAATTAATACATTGAAAAAAAAACTCCGTAGAGCAGTAGATAATGTTGGCAATAATTATTTTTTTATTTAGTATTTATAACACATTTATAAGTTGATAAAAATGAAAAAACTAATGCAAGTTTTCCATTAAACATTTATAGGTTCTCTTTAAATTAAGTCAGATTCAGATAGTACTTATAAATTGTAAATCTTCCCTATTTGTAAGCTCTGTGACATTATATAATGTAATTTTTAACCATGTAAACATTAAATATTTAAAAAAAAAAACTCACCTGCAGATAACAATTTTTCATCTGTATACAATTATTTTAATAAATATTTTCATATGTGTAATATTAATTAAAAATATAAATGTTTTCTTGTAAATCCTATGTAGCAATGGTTAATTGAAATATATTTTATTTTTAGAGATTTGAGCTCAAATAAAATTGGAGGAAATTTGAAATTTCAATCTGATAGTTACTTCAAACTATCAACATTGTAAGTAATTGCTATTTTAATTATAATACAGTTTGCAGGCAGGGGCAAAGCCAAGGCAATTTAATGGAGGGGGAATTCAGTTTTTTTATCTGACTGATGAACAAAGAAAAAAACGATTTTGTTAAACTTAATGACTAAGAAATGGTCTATTTGGCCATCGAGTTAATTTTAAGGAGGTAAGATGTCTCCTGCTGTTTTTTTCCATGTGCACAGTAATATATTTAGGTGTATGTAAATTATTATAATTTTGTTATATTTTATGACTTTTGGTCAAAATTGATATTAATAACTATTTTAAGCTTTAAAGTTGACTTACAGCATTTGATTATGTATATAACAGATGTGCAATGCTATAGGAAAATTGGAGACTAAAATTATGGTTATAATTGCTGTCTAGAGATGGTGTTGTAAGAATCGTCAATAAATTTTTATTTAAAATGACATTTTATTATTTTTGTGATTATCGGTGGCGCATGGACTATGATCAATCTTGACGTCACAGTATGACACATGTATATATATATATTCCGTGTACAGTGGAAATCATATGGGTTTCCGTATAATATATGTAATCATAATATTAGTTGTTATAGTAGATATATTTTCTTATTATTTTGAATCTTTTATAATCCACACACCCGCTGCACATCGTATTATTGGAATTGCCGTACAATGAAATATCCGTCCATGTATATGAATAATTATTATTCAAAACATGACGGAAAACACTTGCACACATTTCCAATATTAGGTAGATACATATTGTATAATTATCATAAGTTAACAATTTTGGTACCAAAATAAAGGCGAGAACTTAAACTATAATTGTTTAACAGCATTTTGTGATTAATTAATTTTACTATGTTATATAAACTGTTAAAAAACACTATGTAAGCTGTATAAAATTATAAAGATTGACGTACGATTATATTTTTAGTTTTCACCTTTATTTTGTTACCTACGATAATCATACAATATGTATTTTTGGAAGTGCAAAACCATATTTTTATTTTTAAGACAAAAATCGTGATTTTACAATAAAAATTGTACTGAGTCAGAACAAATATAAAATTTATGTAAATTATATAAATATGAGTATAAAGCAGAAAATTAAAAATGTTTTAGGTTCTGAGTGGCGCGAAGAATGTATTGGTTTTACAAAGATGTTTTTATGTTTTTATATTTTTATTTTGTCTGTACCCAACAATTCTACTAGAAGGAGTGTTCCGATGTGTACAACATTATCCCATTTCTGGTAACAAATTTTATCTAGTTGGTACTTTAAAGAGGTTATTTTTGGTTTTCTCAAGATTTTTAACACAGCAGGAAAAACCAACGAAAAATGACAAAAAAAAAAAAAACGCTAATAATGGGATTTTGTTAACATTACATATAGATATTTCTCTGTAATTTTGAAAATAATCAATCTAGAGTTTTGAAATTTTAAATAAAGACATCTGTATACTTTATACTATAACAAAAAAAGTTTCATTAAATTTTAGGCTATTTATAGTATTTTTAGATTATGAAATATTTCATTCATAAAAGGGCTAATTTTTTGTCTAGGTTTAAATAAAAATTTAATACAATATTAGATAATAGTTCATGTTCTTTATTTCATAAAAATTTTCTATACTGAAAGTTTGAACTCCTTAAAAATAGGGTGTGTAACATCTTCTTAACATGTCACAACTGTAAAAAAAATGGTTATTTGATTAAAGATACTTATAGTGGTATATAAAAAAAAAAAAAAAACAACAAAGGATTATAGGTAATTAATATTGTATTGTATAATACATATTTTTATAAATTATTTTGTATAAAAATATTACAAATCACACCTTTTGATTTTTGATTATCATAGTGACAAGGTATTGGACTTCTAGATTTAAACAGAAGATATTTGGGTTGATACATAACAGATTGAACAAACTCATAGGTACAATATCAGAAAAGAAGAATGAAACCCATATGAAGAGGAAGAATATATATGAAGGAATATTAGACTAGACATTTTAGATTCTGAGCGTAGCGAGGGAGCTAGTGGTTTTACAATGATGTTTATTTTTTTTTTTTTTTTTTTTTTTTCTCTGTTAAAAAATTTACTACCAAAAGGAGTGC
>JAIPRL010003440.1:10261-46993 GCA_025469235.1 Pemphigus obesinymphae
TGTTAAACATAGGTAGGTACTGAGTAGGTATATAATTAATATTAAGAGTTATGTATACTACACCGAAGCTACGCTCAGAATCGTTTTATTGAATGCAATGATTTATCATTGCTTTCAAATGCAATACGTCCACCTAGAGTATCCTGCCCAGTAGCAAAGTGCATCCACCCATACTGACACCCGACGAGCGAAGTGCTTCCACCCCCTACTGACCGGCTTTTTAAATATGATTTAATATTTTATTTTTAGTTTGGCAGCTAATTGGGACGTAGTTAAAAAAGTTTTTTTGAATATTTTACAAATCAATAATAGGTTTATAATATATAATTTATGTTCTTTACAAGTCTGAAAATCATTATCTAACCCCATTCATTAATTTTTTATTCAATCGTTTTTAATTTTAAATGTTAATTTGGACCTAATTTTTGTTTATGCTGAATTTGTTTAAAATGTTTTTCAAAAAATTTTAAAACTCGATTAATTATTTTATTAAAAGAAATTGATGTGCCTCAAATCCTGTATCACGGTCAAAAGAATATTTTTATTTATTAAAAGTGGTTGCAATTAAATTTTTGATTACACTTGAAAACGAGATGTCCGGCAAAAAATAGGTAACTGAACAGTCCTCCAGTGTAATTTTATTTGTCATTGTCTGGACTACAGGGCACGTCTCATCATCTGTTATACTTGAAATTGAGGAAATATTTGATTCTGTATCAGAAAATATTTGAGTGTTAGTGTTGGTACATGGAACTACTACGTCAAATTGTATAACGTCTTTGTTTTCTTGGGACGTTTCACAATTACTTCCTATCGAAGTAGATATAGAAAAAATGATATTGTATATAGTATAATTACTACCTATTATATTATTTTTGACATTTCTATAAAACATATATATATTTTATAGATGTTTTTCGTTTAAAATAAAGCTCGGCCCGGTCTGAAAATCTTTCGATTTTGAAAAATCCGGCCCAAAGCCCGATAAATATTTTCAAGCCCAGCCCGTGCAAGTCTTTACTATCTATATAATTATGGCTTATAAATATAATATTATAAACAAATATATTGAAAACTCTGTTTGGTCCACCTATTATACAAGTAAGCTATGACAAGGTGGTAACTCTACCGCACGCATTCCATCAACCGCAGCGTTCTATAGTAGCATGCAGTCCGGAGTAGTCACCGATTTTCCTATAGCATTGTACATCTGTTATATACATAATCAATGATAATAGTAACATTTTTTATATCATAGTGAAGTAATATTTTTATCAACTCTAATGTATGATATTAATGTAAATACATTTAATTACTTAATATATTTTATTATTATTATATTTATTAGGTTAGGTTACATCATACCTAGAGTTATCTCCTTATTTTTTTATAATTATAAGTGTATTATTTTAGTTACTTTTCATTATAGTGATAAAATATTTTACAGGATACAATTCAAATTTTAAACTTTTAGTTTTTGACCTATAAGTTATTATAGTTTTAAAATATTTTTATTAATTTTTACTAATTATTTTTTATATGATAAGTAAACTTTATGTTATTAGTTTAAATAATGTTGATCACATATAAAATCTGTTACAACAATATTAATTATGGGTATTTTCCCTCAGCTGCACAATCTAAATGAAAATGTTTCACGGTTTGATAAGCCTAAATGGCTCAGTAATTACATGTCGGCACTTCAGCGCATAGTCAATTTAAATCACTATTCAATATTCACCTATTTTATTTTATGTAAAACCTTAATATAATATTTGTTTTTATTTATTAACCTTTGTTGGGTGGCATAGGTATAATTGTAACATTTTAATTTTCAATTTGCTTTAATTTTTTACCAAAAGTTGTAGAAACCTGAAATTTTATTACTGATAGTGAAAAAACTGCAGTACAGCTATAAAGTTGTTATTAGAAATAATATTTATTTACATGTTAATATTATTTACATTCAAATAATGTGTAGATAAAAATTTTATCTATTTATTGTATACAAAATATATCTTGTAAAATTAAGCCGTTTGATGAGGGTTAATAATAATAAATACATATTATGACTAGATTATATTTCGTAGTCAATTTCTGATATTATTCTATAATTTATTTTGTTTTAATGTACATTTTATATTTTATTCATTTATATTTTGTAGATATATGGCTTATTGTATATGTGACCAACAAATAATCTAATAAATACATTTTAGATTATTCAATTATCTAGAATTAATTACTTTATTCTTTTTCTAGGAGACTCAATAAAAACTTTATTATGTATTTTCCATTCTTTTTAAATACCACAAGTATCACTCATTTAAATTTGTAAGTCAAATTATTTTTAATAATTTATTAGATGTATGTATAATATTATAATATTTTATTAATATATAATATATAATATAATATAATATATAATATAATTATTAATATTATAACTATAATATTATATTGTTGATATTAAAATATTTGTTTGTATTGCATTTTTAGAGCACATAATAAAATTGATAAATTGGACTGTATTGCGTTAAAGAATTTACCAATTTTGAAACATCTTGATATGAACAAAAATAAATTGGTGTACTTGGATAATAATACTTTCCCTGTATCTAATCACCTACGAATACTGTTAGTAATCAATAATGATAAACTATATAAGAATTTTTAAGAAATCTAATTTTGTAAACATTATTTTTATTATTTTTAGGAATTTGAATAATAATTTAATCTCAAGCATAAATTTTGATGGTTTGGACACGTTAACACATTTAGTAGAACTAAAATTGTCACATAATAGATTGGTAAATGTACCAAGAGGAATATTTAAAAACTTAGGAAACCTTGAACTTCTGTAAGTATTATGTTTTATGTACCTACCTATAAATTAACAATAATTTCTTAAATACATAAATTTATTTCATTCATAGTGGAAAGTCTTTTTAATGAACTTGAAATACAAACTAATGAACAAACAGCCATGGTTAGTCAGCGACAATAATAATAATACTTTTATTATTCATAGATAGTTTTTATTATCGTTTCTATCAGTCAATAACAATAGTTTTCTGTAATATAATTTAACGAGTTATGATACGGACATACAATTGTATGTACACTCTCGTATATCAGATTGACGAGTGTGTACTTTATAAATGACAATATTTTTAATTTATTCTAGAATAATAATACAAAATTAATTTGTTACATACAAATGTTTTTGAATTAAAAATTCATGATTCCATAAAATAATTTGTTAAAAAGAGGTTCCACTGTATTTGAATTTTAAAATAACAATAATGGTTTTATATAAAATGTTCAAATTTTAAATCATATATATTATTGTTTTACTTTTAGTGATCTGAGTAGAAATGAGATCAATTTCGTTGATAGCTTAATTTTTAGCGAATTAATGAATTTGAAATCATTGATATTACGAAAAAATATCATTGTGGATTTACGAGCTAAAGCATTTTTCAACCTGAGAAATTTACAATCATTGTATGTATATGTTTTAATATAAATAATTATAAAATAATAAACTAATTCTATAAATATGTTAATAGTATATAATAAGAATAGTATACATACTATTAATAGTGCACTCTTGATGAATTGAAAAATGTTTAATTATTAAGATTTCAATTTAATGAAAGTTTAAATTGTATTAATTTTATTCGTGGGACTGTCAAATCAGTTTGAATTATTAAGTAATAATATACAATTTAAACAAAATTATGTTTTTCTTTAACCCTTTTACTGTCAGTCATTTTCACTCTGCGGCCTGTATAGGCTAGACAAATTTGACATTTTTATTTTATACATAGCCTAGAATTTGCAGAAAAATATATAAAACCAAGTCCTGAAGTTATTAATTTTTTAAATTATTTTTAACTTATTCAAGTCTGTAATATTGTATTTATCGTATTTTTCATTCATTTCAATTATAATTACAATTTTATAAACTAAAAACGGAAATAATAATAATGGTCATTATCAATATTAGTTTTGACATTTTTGGATGCTATATGCTATACATTAAATAAAATCTTTAAATAATTCACATAATCTGGTAAATTAACAATATTAATGTATTCAAATTTTTGTTAATAATTAACAAAAAAATTATTTTATTTTTGTTTTAACAAAACCATCATTGAGCTGCTTTATCATGCTTTTTAGTAATTTTATAGATTAAAAAGTAATGTCCATTCAGTGAAAGGGTTAAATAATAATCAAATTTAATAATAAATTATTATGCCCTATGTGTTAATAATTAAAATAAATTGATTACATGGTTAAAATTAAAATTTTTAATCGATTTGGACATTTGATAAAAATAGCTATAATTAGGACTACAAAGGTCCTTAGTTTATGGATACTGGGCTCTATTGGTAATGATTGTAATAGCATTTTAAATGACTGATCAAATTTTAGTACTATTGGGACAACGGTCTAATTACCCACTATCTACTGCTATCACATACTACTACTACATAGCTGATTTTATATTCCTATAAATTAATTTCCCACTCCATGGTCACTTTTCTTATAGAATTTGGTATTTCATACTTCACATTAGAATCGCACAATAGTTTGATCGATTAGGTTCATTAAAAAAATACTTATCAAATATATATTTTTTTAATAATGTTATAATCATTATTCATATATTGAAAACAAAAAATAATTTATTTAATTATACTATATTATATTTATTAATTGAATCTGCATCTGTAAAAGTTCCAAAGGAACTTTCCTGTGTCTTTTACACCTCTTTCAGTTAAGGAATTTTACAGTTCTATTTCAAATCTTTCTAATACCCAAATCAAAACATTAAAACAGTGCAAGGCTTTGTATCTATCTCAAGATACAAAATTTGAAAATCTAAAATCCAGCACAGACCTTTTAGCATTCCAAGTTAGTAATTTAAGAGCCAAAAATACTACTCTTTGTGGTGATCTTAATGTTCTTAATGATGGCGTTTAAATTCTTAAGGGTAATCTAAATGAACCTTCTGCTTCTAGGGCTAGTATTTGTATGAGTTATCAGAACTAGAAAAATGTTGGTTTAATGCAATTATACATAGTCTTGGAATCTTTTGGGAAAACTGACAGTTTCTGATAGTGTTAAACTATTTGCTGAAATTGTTCTTCCTTGTCCATGTCTTTACCATCCAACCCTAATAGGCTGGGCAGGGCAGGAAACCTGTGATCTCTGAAATTAGTTTTTTTCTAAAGACCTTACTCATTGTTTTGTAACTGATTCCTATACTGAGAAGTGGTATAGTGCTGTGTGATGTCCCATCTCTTTCTATATCCGCTTAACTTTACTGTACAGCACATGAGTACTAAGAGATTTGCTGTATTATGCTGACCTCTAAAACTACAAAAAAATAAAATAGAAAGCTTATCAATTTAGAAATATTTTGGAATGTTTGTAATGGGGACTGTGATAAAATAATACATAAAGGATAGCACAGTGGCCCTATTACAACTTATCACTCCTCCATTTCTTCTGGTCGTCATGAGGTGGAGATCGCAATTTATTTCCCTTTTTACTCTACTCATAACTTTATTGCTCTTTTTCTTGTTCCTTCTCACTACTACCTATGCTCATAACCATCCTATTCATCGAATGCTTACTTTCTCAATAATGCTTCTTTACCTAATCCTACACATTAATAATATGTTAGGTTTTTCTTTTAACAATTGTATGTATATATTATCAAAAATATATTTTTATTGTTTGTATGTGTTACTTGTAATTTCCGTAAGTCATTCATAAGTTATATATATCTAAATAAATAAAGACATGTATTATATGCATATATATATATATAATATATAGGTATATTTATTTATATATAATATGTATTTATTTATAGGTTAGACATATTAATTAGTTCTGTTAATTCTATTAATCCCTATAATCATTTTAATGCTATTAATTAAATTATAAATTTATATAATTTTATTTATTAAATTTATACATTATTGGTGATTAAGACCATTAAGTTGTATGTATGTGTATGTAATATTGTGGTTTTTTTAATACAATTGATTAAATCTACAAATATTTATATATTGAATATGAACAATGAAATATGCTCGTAAAAACTTCAAATAAGTGCTTAAATATGAACTAAAAATGTTAGAGAATGCAAAAAAAAAATGATTGATTAAATAAAAAACAAATTAATAATTATAAATTATTAATTAATAATTATAAATTATTAATTTACTAATAAACTTATACATTTTATTTTTAATAAATTATTATATTTAAAGAATATTAGTTAAAAAGTGTTCGAAAGTATATTTAAAAAATTAATTAAAATTAAATCTGAAGAAAAAAACAATAATAATAAAACAAAAATAAGGAAATTTCTTCTTGCCTTGAAAAAACTAGCTTTTAGTAAAAAAAATTTTGCCTAGTCGCAGTGTCAAAAATGAAATATGTTAAAATCGTTTACACATTTTTTAAACAGTTTTAAATTTTCTTCTTTAAAATAACAATACAAGCATAAAACATCTAACAAAATATTTTGTATTTTACTTCTTCGTTATCTAAAACAAAATGAGCTCACTTAGATGTCTGTAGTACTTCTCAAAACTTATATGCAAAAGCTACAAGTCACGAACGCTGATGATAACATACATAATTGTTATTTTAACATTATTAATATAAAAGTATTATGAATATTTATCATGTATTTATAGTTTGACATTGTCTGATAAAATTTGGAGAGAAGGAATATTGCAGTTATTACAAAAGTTGACAAACCTATAGTCATATTTTAAGTGGTTTGGTATAAGTCTTGAGTTTTTAAATAAATTTAAGTATAAGTCTAATTTTGGTCATTTTTATGTTATGCATCAACATACAAATATATTTTCAACAATTTTCATACCTATAGTAAAAAAAAAAAAAAATGATTCAATTTCTTTGTCTCCTAAAAAAATTTAAAATTTGACTTAAAAAGTTGTCATCTATATATAAAATTAAAACACATTTTAGTATTATATTATTGATATTTAACTGTTTAATTTTTACAAATGCAGGTATTTAGATGGTAACAGTTTGAGCAAAGTATCTAAAAACTGGTTGTATGGATTGACATCACTTGTTAACTTAAATATAAGTTTTAATCAAATAGATACTATAGAAGGCGGATGGGATAATTGTCAACATCTTGAAGAATTGTAAGTTATATTAAAAATTATGTTTAATTTAATATTTTTTTTTCCAAAATTTCTTGTACCTATATATTTTAATACTGAAGTGTTGATTTATTTATGAAGGGATTTGTCTTACAATAAGATACATTACATTGAAAAGGCCAATTTAGAAAATTTAATAAATTTACAAAAATTATATTTAAATAATAATAAATTAGCATTAATTGAAGATGGATCATTTAGGAATACGCCATTGCTACAAACACTGTAAGTTACATGTTTTTAATTTATGTAATAATTAAATATTAAAAAAATCAGTACTGTATAAATCTGTTTTCTCTAGACGAATCATACATTTTGTATATATATATGCAGATTGCATTAAAATTACTATCAATATATTTTATTTACATGTTTAATAGATATGTGATAACCATTTACAAGAATAACTTTTAAAAGTCTTTTCCTTCGCCTTTCTCCCAACTTTATTAGACTTTTAAAAGTGACGTAAAAATTGTTATCTCTTGAGGTATTTTATAAAAGTACATGGTGAATATGTAAAATATAATAAATTGTGTGTGTGTCGTGATGGTCTATAACTTGAATACTAAAACGGAAACTAGTTCATAACAGCCCCTTATATTTTAATATTTAAATTAATTTTTTTCTAAATATATCATTTATAAATTTAATATAAATATATTTTAATTGTTATAATATCAAAATTTTATTTTAACTCAATTGACATGTGAGTAATGGATATAATTTTATGACAATTTAGTTTAGCATGGACTTATTTATATGATTAACAGTAGCATACAAATTGTAAGCTCATTTATTATTGGTGTGTGAAATTTTTATATAATGAATGATTGATTAAGATACCGGTAATTGATGTATTTTTCTATTGAACCAGAAATATAGCAAAATAATGCTATGAAATATTAAAATGATGGTAATTTGGTTAAATTCAAAGTTTAAACACCTTTTATCAAATTTAATGATTAGAACGTTTTCTTAATTTGAATGTTGGTTTTTTTCTAAATTTAAATTTTAAATATAATATTATATTTTACATATTGTAGTTTAAAAATAATTATATCTCATTTATTTAAGATTTGAATAACCTCGTATTTAAACATACAAATGTTTTCATATTAATTATAATAATAGATGTTGCCTGTTAGATCGATGAAAACAACAAATGTGGAAGTAACATCTTCTTAAGTAACTTAAGTACCAAAGTTATTTGGTTAATTGATTATATGACTTGGATTAAGCTTGCCGCACATCGGATCGGAACACGTCGGAAAATGCGACCAGAAAATAATTTTGTCTGCTCACTGATTTGGAATGAAAACGAGTTTTTAATTTATTTGATTATTGTTACCCGTAGATGGTAGTTGGTGGTTATAAATACTAATGTATGATAAATAACATGAGTAATGACGAAGATATTATTTTCACATTAGCATTCTTAGCGGAAGTGGAAGAAGAAGAATCTATAAGAATAAAAGCCAATGGGCCCATAATATTAATATGACACATGAGGCGTTTATGTTCTTACGTCAGCTCATTAATTTAATTGCCTTTTTAAACCCCCTCCTCTTATCAACAAACGTCAAACCCCATTACTTTATTGCATCAACATATGTCCAACAATCCCCTTTTATTTAGTAAAAAAAAAAAAATGTTCTGAATTGTATATGAATTAATTAAAAATTAATGAGAAATTTTATTGCATTTTTTATTTTGATAAAAATAAGTACATATTTAGATTTTTTTATTACTGCTAATGTCAGCAAGATTCTAACCCTCCCCCCATCCCCCTTTTCAGCACACGATGAATCTCCTGTCCCTAAGTGCTTACTTAAAACTTAAACACCCCAAGGGAAAAAGAAGGAGAATTCCATATTTTATTTAATGTTAGGTATAAGTGAAAAGTTGCGTCTATCTTGCTGTGAGCACTTGGACTACATTATATCATATGCGTAATGTGTTTGTATACATATCCATATTAGATACTATGCTGTTGCATCTGTAAAACTGTTCGGAACATTTCGGAATCCGTCAAACTATATACTCATTGATCAATTCGAGATGTTTCCATTCCGTTCCAACATGACATATCTAATCCGATCTGGTGTGCGAGGCCTCATTTAAAAATATATTAAATTAATTTTTCTGTTCCGATCCGATGTGCAGCAAACTTTAAATATAAAATTAAAAGATTTAATTTGGCTTCATATTTAGATATCATAGGAACATAGTAAAGAAATTATGATGTTATATATGTAAAATATTTTTTAAATTAATTTTAATTTTTAGGAGATGGAAATTTATGTTAAAATGGTTAAATGTTTTGAACACTGACACCATGGCGAACACTTTGGGTGATCTTTTGTTTTTAATATTTTAGAGACTAAGGCATTTTTTTATGGCTTAGAAATCTCCATTTTTATGATTATTTATTTATATATATTTTTTTTTTTTTTTTTGTAGCATGTTGACTTTAGTTTGAATACATCTTTATTGTTAAATGCTAGTTCAAATCAATGAAAAATTATGATAAAGCATGTTTGTATATTTAAACATTTGTAATATTACAAGCTAAAAATACTATTAACTACATTTTATTTTTTAAAAGTATTCAATTGTCATTAGATTTAAATTTTAGATTATTATAAGATAAAGGTGACTATTCGTCCCGTTGTCCCGATAAACTTAAAACGAGACACTGCTTTTTGGGGTCTTGTTTTTTTAAGATTCGAGGAAAGATTACGAATGACCTTTTTTCGGCTTATTTACTATTTTTAATGCGATTTATTAAAATTATTGTAATAAACTCCTTTTATTGTTGTCTCGGTTTTTAATTCTGAAAATATGGTCACTTGTTATAAGATATTGTTTGTTTTTTTAAGTTGATTTAAAATTATATTTTTTCTTTAAAGTTGCGTCATTAAACTGTTCAATTTTTTTAGTGTATTAGTTTAAGTTTGTTATCTGTGCTTTTATAGAAATATTCTAAAGTTGGTTCAATAATTGTTTTTATAGTTTAATTTCCAATTTGAATTCGGTTTTGTCTTATTGTTTTTGTTATTAAAAAATGTAAGCACACGATAGACCTCCCCTCCCCCTAGGTGCTTATGTAATACTTGAATGTCCCCTAATATGTTTTGTTCTGGGGAATTTATATAAGTTGAGGTGTAAAAATAGTATCACTATTCCAATTTATTTATTATACTTGGCTTAATTATTTTATTAGATATACCTTCTCAATTATTATACTATTTATTAAGGATTATTATATAGCTAATTCAAATTATATGTTGTATTAGTGTGTGGTTGTGTGGAGTATGGTAACTTTCACAGGACAAACACAAGTTAACAGTGTTATTTTTCATAAAAATTATCTTATGGAAAAAGGAATTAATTATAGTTATAATTCATTACAGAATTTTCATATTTTAATATATATTTTTTAAATTATTATTTTGAAAAAGGAGAAAAATTTGTAAAGCATTTTCTAATTATTAAAACCCTTCTTCTGGAGATGTTTCAGGGGTGCTTGGTGATGAACATGATTTCTCAGAACTAAATCGTTTGCATTTTTTTTTTACAAAGTATTTTAGCTTTGATAACAATATAATTGTTTGTTGACAATTTACTTGTGTAAGTGATAACTGATAGCATAAATCACAAATGTAAAATATTATATTCACGCGTTTATAAATTATATGTTAATTTGATACACCGTTTTAAATTTTGTATACACATTGCCCAGTGTTGCTCAAAATAATGTATTTTTTTCATGACGTAAATTGGCGTCACCAGCATCACCAAATAAATTTTAATCAAATGCTGTTTGACGCTATTTGATGTCATGATAAAAATATGAAATAATTACACTAATCATTCAAATACTTTATTATAATATTAGTTATAAAATATAATTTTGTACTGCTTTATGCTACCAGAATCAGAAAAATTATAATAAAGCATATGTTCAATCCTACTCTTATACATCCTTTAATTTGCTACTCATAATAGATAGAACACGATTATCCGCACAAAACAAAATAATAAAATAATGCTCCTCATGTTTCAATAAAATAACAATATAATAGTATTTCCTGATAAAGTATTGTAAAATAGAAAATTTGAAGTACAACCTTCACAGTACTATCAATAAAATACACTGAACAACGCTAACAAAATAAAAATAAAATGATGTCATTTGCAGTGAATGTGTTAATCTACATAGCAAGAGCGTTTTAACTTTTAAAACAATTGACATGAATGTGTTTTTATTTCAAACCGTTTTAATGTCATCACATAAACGTAGTAATAGATTATGTTCTCTTTATTAATTATGATAATAGGCCATAATATCCTAAAACCAAACCAACTAATTATTTACAAAATTGGAAATACAAAAATCGATTTTACTATGTTACTTGTGTCTAAACAAAAAACAACCGAGTCATGTACTATGCCCCCCTCTAAAATTTTATTAATAGTAGTTATAGAAAAAACGTATACCTTATTGTGCTTATTTAAATTTAAATTGATGTTACCTATATTGAACAATGAAAAAATCTAAATATATATTATATACTTATTGTAGTATTATTTAAAAAAATTAATTTTATTATAATTACTAGTAATTTCTGAATTAAATAATTAAATTACCAAAATACATTGATAGTCAATATTTTATTTTCAATTTTTAATTATCTATTATATTTATATTATTTATCGGATAAGATTTTATACCTTTAAGAATCTAATATATACTTTAAACTTTTTTAGAATATTGGATGAAAACCATTTATCTTGGATGATTGAAGATAAAGTTGACCCTTTTAATGGACTTACTAAGTTGAAAAAACTGAGTTTAGTTAACAACAAAATATTATATATTAAAAAAGATGTGTTCAATGGACTAACCAATTTAGAAGATTTAAATTTACTTGAAAATAATATCCTAGAAATCCAGGAAGAAGTGCTAAAATGCATGCCTAATCTTGATCGTCTGCTTATAAATAGTACATCATTAATATGTGATTGTTCATTATCATGGATTAAAGAATCAAATATATTTGAACATTTGCCATTTAATTTAATAAGTATGGTATGTGATTATCCTGAAAAAAATAGAGGGAAAAGTATTGACGATGTACCTTTAAAAGATTTTTCATGTTGTAAGTATTAGTAATAAAGGTGATTGAATTATTTATTTATTATTTAATGTTTTATTTCAGTTCAGAATAGTCTAAAACCCTTTATATCATTCCAGCCAGAATCAAAAATGGTTCTGGAAGGAGATAATACTACTTTAAAATGTGGTGTTAATTCTTCATCTACTGAAAAATTAAGGTTTATTTGGAAAAAAGACAATCATGATTTAGAACTATTTCCTGAATACCATGATATATCATTTGAATCTGATGGTGTAACACAGTTTTCTATTTTGAACTTTTATAATGCATTGTTGTCAGAAAGTGGCATATACCAATGTATTGCTTCCAATAAGTTTGGCATCAGTTATTCTTATAGGTCAACATTTTCAGTTGTCGGTTAGTATCAAATGGATGTTTTTTTTAATATATTGTAATTATAACTAAATGTATTTCTAATTTTTAGTTTTTCCATATTTTACTAAAATACCTCGAAATAGTTCTGTTAAAATTGGCTATAACGCTAGATTAGAATGTATTGCAAGTGGATATCCAACTCCTCAAATATCTTGGCAAAAAAATGGTGGTAATGAATTCCCAGCAGCTCAAGAACGTCGTATGAAAGTTATTACTCAAGATATATTTGTAATTGTTAATGTAAAATTAGTTGACATGGGCATATATAGTTGTACCGCCAAGAATATTGCTGGATCGATTTCTGTGAATGTAACACTGACTATTTTAGGTATAAAAATATTGTGTACATACTTACAGGTTTCTGTATAAAGTATAGAACTCCTATATCCCCAATGTGTTCATCCTTCCATCTTTCCTTACAATTCGTTGTTATGGTTATTAGGAAAATTGTTGATTTAACCGTTAGATTTTCCCATAATCGATTTATATCATATTATCTTTCATAGCATATAGAAATATGGAATCTAATATGCTCAATGAGTGTGTTTTTCCAACTTGTTTGAATATATTTTATTTATCATTGTTTGATATTATTGGTATTATTATTTTACAGAACCTCCTTGGTTTGGAAATATAATGTTCAAAAAACAAGTCAATGTTGGTGAAGAAGTTACACTGGAATGTTTAGGTTATGGATCTCCAAAACCAATAATTAAGTGGAAAAAAAATGGTATTCTTATAATAGCAGATGATAGACATATTTTTACTGCAGAAAATCAACTTTTAGTTATAAAAAAAACCAATTCAGATGATTCCGGCACTTATGAATGTGAAATATCTAATTCATCAGGATTAAAAATACAAGAAGTTGAAGTTCTGATTATGATGCCATGTAAGGATTTTATTTATTTTACATTATCTTTAAAATTACATTTTTTTTTAATTAAGTTGTGTGGACAGTCTTCAACAGTTGATTTTCTCAAATATTTATTATTTTTTTGTGTTAACATCACGTTTGATTCAAATTAAATATTAGGAGTCTTCTTTACCTTTCCTCCCAACTATTTTGGGTCGTTCAGATATTAGGAGTTCCGAGTCAAATATAATTTACACAAGTATAATTATTTATGTCATGTTATATAATAATGTACATTATTCAAATACATTAATTTACCATCAATCTTATAAGTTATATGTATATTTTACAAAATTAAAGTATTGGAATAATATAAGTTAAAGGAAATTTCAGTTCATCGTTCTTGTGCACTAAAAAATATGATTACTGTACATTTTATTATCTTAATTATATTATATTATTTGATTACATTTTTTAAACATTAAAATATTTCTATAAACATATTAAATAAAAGTAAAATATATTAATATCCTTTGATTGTCTATGAATCTTTACATCAAAAAATTAACAGATTAAATTAATTACGGTTTAACTTCTTTTGATCAATTCTAACAACCCAGCCTGATCACTGGGACTTTTTAATTTTAAAATATCTCCTGATTTCGTTAAAACGCTTTATTGAGTAACCGGTAAAATTCAATGTGGTTGACTGAAATGATCTTTAAAATATTTTAAAATTAAATGTTATTTAAATAATATAATAAAAAATTTAATTTATTAAAATAAAATATTTTATTGTATAAGAAATCAAATTTTTTTGTAGAATTGAGTTTTTCTTTTTATTAAATTGAAATATTTACAAGTACTCCAATTAAAATAAAAATAAAACAATTTAAAATCTGATGATTATTCAAATATTCAACACACAAAATATATTAAAACCTAATTGTATATTTTATTGTAATTACTATTTATTTCTTCAAAGATAAAATTATGATAATAATAATAAAATAAAAATATACAAATCTAAAATATAAATTTATCAACCCAAAATATTAAAAATTTTATACGCATGAATATAATTTGAGTACTTGAGGATAATTTATATAAATAAAATAAAATATGGGTTTTATTTTATTTATTTTTATATAAACATGTTTTGGAATTCCTAATACTAATTTATTTATTTAAAAATTGAATTGTTCTTTTATAAGCCAAATTGAGATTTTGTTTTTAAAATTATTTAAAGAAGTGCCATGTCTGATGGTAATATATTATATATATTTAGACTTATATATAACAAAATCTGTTGAGTTATATTATATCTACTTTTTAGGAACTGAAAGTTAATGGTAGTTGATTTATAACTTTCATATGAATTACATAACATATTGTTGTAAACCATATATTGCACAATATTTTATTATTTTTCACCTTGGCGAACGAAGATATCTCCCATTAATATTAGAAAATATTGCAATTTTATAATAACTGTTGTATATTTAATTTATATTTTATCTGATAGCCAATCTTTATATTTAGTCCAAACATTAAATACTTGATTAAAAGATTAATTAACTTAAATATATTTATAATTTTTTAGTGAATCAGAGTTTTCTCCAAAAACATTCTATCCGGTTTATAGTCATTATGATAATTGTATGTATCATGATTATATTTGCAATTTGGGTATTTTTTGTCTATAGAACAAAAAATTCTTCGTCAAATTTAATACGTATTGCTGACAATAAATCATTAAGTTCTACAAACAGCCAAGACAGTGGTAATGGAGAGTCTACAATAACAAGTCAAGAATTATACAACAAATGTAATTACTTAACTTTTTAGGAAATATAAACTTCTTTTAAAATATTATATTATATATTTTATAGCTTTGAACATAGATCAAGAACTGAACACAAATAAAGGTGATTTGTCACCTGAAATAACTTTGCCGTTAATTATACCAGGTTCTGTCGTTCTTGGAGAAAATTCTGTTCAGTACAAGCATTCTAAAACAGCTACTTTACCTGACCAACTATTTGAGACACCTCGAAAAAATGTTGAAAACTAGACCACAGATATGCTTATTTTGGTTGGTTTTACTACATAATTATGTATAGAGATCAAAATTTCCTGAAAAAAGTTGTTTTTGAAAATCATTTAATGGTACTCAAAATTACAATATATTATGTATTATTATAATAAACATAATATTATTATTTTGATTTTATAAATAATCGAATACACAAACTAGTATGTATTTAATTTTAAAACTAGATAGAACCAAAGAAAATTTGTTTACCTATTAGGTAATTACTTATTTAAACATTTGAGCTAAAAAAATATATTTAAAAGTGGTATTCTTAAGGTAAGAATAAGAACTACTAATTATTATTATAATACAAACTTGAATTTATAACCATTGATAAAATATTTAAAAAAATGTATATATAACCAGTGGCATATTTAAAATTGTGTTGTCCTGGATGCACTTTTATTTGCCCCTCTTAAATTTCTTGACTTTTCATTTCTCACTCTCAAAGTTTACATAATATTAAGTTATGTTATTATTAATTTAGAGGTATAACATATAAAATAACATAGTTATACTACATAGTACTACATATAATCCAACTGGCAATATATACAGGATAATTATTTTAACATGTTGACCTTAATAACTTAGTCAATTTTTATTCTAGTTAGATTTTTTTAACATTTTGCTCTTAAATAAATTTTTTAACTTCATGTTCCAATTAAAAAACGTATTTCTAAAAATTAAATATTAAACCAACATTTGATTTTTTAAAACATTTAAAATTAAGAAAAGCCGAGTATTGTAGGAAATTATAATATTATTCCTTGTTCCACAAAATTATTTAGATAATATAATATATATATATATATAATAATTACTTAAAATAAATAATACATTTTTTTAAAATAATTTAATGAGATTTGTACATTAAAAAAATCACTTTGTGCATAATTAAAAATTATAGTTTCACCACCCTTCCAATTTCACTGTTCTATCCCAAAAACCTATGGTAAAATTATTCTATGCAGTAGGAACAAAACAATTTATAATTTATGACTTAATATACCTATAATAAAATATAGTATCATTTAATTATATTTTACTTCAAACTAATTATAGTGAAAAAAACTTAGAATATTTAAAAATTGAAAAGCAAACAATACGTTTTAAAAGTCGTTACCCAGGGCAATCTCTCCTAAATATGTTACTATAAAAAATTAATGTTTAATAATGATCTTAAAAATTGTTACCGCTTTAAAAGATAAAAAAACAACAGACAAAAACTAAAATTATTAGGTTGAACTGTATTATAGGAGTTTTAAAACCAATTATTATTATTATTATTATTATTTTTAATTTGAATTACTTTAAGTTTTGCTGTTTTTCCGAGACTGAAAAACCCATTTTTTCCCCCAAAAAGGATTATTGGAAACCCGACATTTTGATCTCTAATATATGAATATGAATTGTACATTTTTTTTTCTAAATTCATACTTAATCCTACTTAGATATTATTGAAAAGTCAAATGAGTTCCTGTCTTTATTTTTGTTTTTATAATACTATTAAATTTTTTTATTCAAATTAATTAACAAAAACTTCTTTCCCTTTAAATCTTTGTTAAACTTCAACTAATTGTTTTTATTTGATAGTTATTTTTTTAATTTAACTAATACAATACAAGCATTTTCATGCAGTTAGGTATTTCTAGTTAACTTTGTAAGAACATTAAATAAGTATATTCTTGTGGACACACGAGAATGTTTATTATTGGTCAATTATCGATTGAATTTGTACGAAATCATCACTAGTTAAATATCGAATTTTTGTTTTTATTGATAACTTATAACTTATAAAATTTATTTTTAGTATTGTATGTTAATTTTTTTTTTTATATAAATAATGTCAACTAATTCTTTTATTTGATTGGAATTTTTTCAGATAAATTAATGAAATATGTATACTATTTTATAGTACTAATGTTTTTATACCATGAAGGTATTTTTAGTTTTAGTTTGTAAGTCATTAATAATAAACATAATATATTCATGAATTCATAAGAACATCTATTATGTAATCTAATTGTGGTTAGTTAATCATTTCATTATACTACTAAATAATGAAATTTTATACATTTTGCCAGACTTCTTGTTTTTGGATAATGTGATGTATTAGATTTGCCAGTATTGATTCAACCACTTAGCTTTAAAATAACCTATTGCATCTCACCATATATCACATAGAATTATCTGGTTACTAAATGAATAATATACAATTATTTTATAATAGTATAAAATTATATGGCATTTCTAAATACTAAATATCTGTAATATGTAAATAATATTTACATTTTATGATGCTAAAAACATTATGTATACCAGAGGTATTCAAATATTTTTAAAGCATGGCTCTCTCTTCTCTTCTCTTCTCTCCCAAATTATTAATAACAAAAAAATATAGGTAATAATGACAGCAATAATAAAAATAACCAGCCAAACACAATTGGGATGATTTGAATACTTTAGCATGTTTAGGCACTAAAAATATAAATGATCAAGGCATTTGTTTTGGGCAGTAAAATATATTTTTTTTAAATACGATGTTTGAAAAACATGCGCCCAATTTACACACAATGTCCAAAAGACAATGTACATATTTACTTACTACTAATGTGACACATATCACCAATAATGCCATATACTCAAGACGCTCTTTGCATCCACAATGCAGTTTGAATACCCCTGACATACATCATAATAACTGAAGTACCTACTTATTATAAAAATGATTAATACTTTTATATTTTTAGAAATACTATTTATTCAAACTTAGAATAATTATCATTTAAAAATTAATAAATTTTATTTTTGATTATGTCATTTAATGCTGATTTCAGTTGTGTTGGTATTTTAGGGAATTTTTTTAGAAATTGTATTTATTAAATTCTCAATCATATCAATGTTTAACTATCTAAAACAATTACGCTTCAACTATAATATTCTACACTTTATAAGCTTATCTGGTTGGTAATTATTTTGATATGTAACAGGATATTCACCTGGTAGAGGCCAACACTGGTAGAATTAATAGGTTATTTAATAAGTTGAACTTTGTTTAATAGTTGTATCAATATTTTGGCATAATTGATGTATCGCTCTAAAAATTAATAACACTTATTTGTTATATTTTATGAAATACATATTTAGTATTATTGATTTTATATATATACATTATAGATCTCATTACATTTTATTGTTAAAAACTATTTTGTATTACAAAGTTAAAAATACCAAATAAAATACAAAATGTACTGAATGATATTTTATTGTTTATCACTTATATATAGTTTAATTAACCCAATTGTCAGTCTAATGAACAAATAAAATCAATTAATTACCCATTAATTATTTTAATTAATCTGTATTTGATATTAATGTTTGGTCATACTACATATTTTTGTTACTACTAGATTTTGGATTTATATGCAAAAACGTATTTTTATCCATATATCATAATATGCTGTCCTACTAGGGTAAGGAATGTTTCATAACCTGTAGAATTAATATATACAATTTTTTTTGCACACTTAATATTTACCTATTTATGTTGATTAAATGTGTAATATTTATTTTATCACATGTTCTAAAGATTTTGATTTATTTAATAAAACATGTTTCCTTTTTTTACTGAAAAAATATTTTGAGAATATTCAATATTCTATAGTTTTTTGTGCTGTATATGTATATCATATTTTAGGTGGTTTGAGAAAATATAAATCCAAACTAGTTATTACCTACTTATCAAATAGTTGAATTATTTATAAGTAGGGAATGGATTTTATTGTAAATGCATATTTTTATTGGAATGAGATATTTTAAATTTGATAAAAATGTGTACGATTTAGATCATTCTAATTGAAATAAACCTAAATTTATTTTACATATTTTTACATATTTAGTAAATAAGTACATATTTTAGTAATTTTTGATTTTTAACGACGATAAACATTATCTACTTTGTCTAAAACAAGGCTGCCCAAACACAGGCCCGCGGGCCACAAAGTGGCCTGCTAACGCATTTGTATTTGCCCGCCAACAATTCTAATGTATTTTAATTATTATTATTATTTCTTTAAATTTTGTTGTGTATTTTATTTTATATAGTCCAGTTAGCATTAGATACGAGTTTAACGGTCGCGAGCTTATCAGTATTATTTTCATGGTCATAGATTGTCGCGACTATTTGTCCGTCGGTCGACGATCGTCATATATTGGCTCAGCAAGATTAGATAGTAAATTGTTATTTGTAATATTGTACAAATAGCGACCAGTCAGTACTGAGTACCAAAAGAAGACTTTCCTGCAACGTGTGATTTAGCCTTGCAGATTTCAAGCAGATTTGGCTCAACATATATTTGTGAAAAAGCTTTTTCGAATCTTACCTATGTAAAAAATAAATATCGCAGTTCGTTAACTGCGTCTCATGTTTCAGATTTGATGTTATTATCAACATCAGATTTATCACCAAATATTGAAAAATTATTAGCTAATAAGCCCCTTCATAGGTCTCACTGATGTTTTTTTATTGATATTATTAAAACATATGCAATTTAAACTGATATTTTTTTATATTATTAAAACATATGCAATTTAAAACTTTGTTTGATTTAAATACCCATCTATTTAACTATATATGTATAGATTATAGAAGAATCATAAGTGTAAGCAAGTCTTGTTTATAAGATGGCCCTCCAGCTAAATGTAATTGAAATTATAGCCCGCTTCCAAAATAAATTGGGCAGCCTTGGTCTAAAACAACAAGATTAGTAATTTTTGACGACCACCAAATATTTTACGTTATCTAAATGGCATTTATGTACTTATTTCCGGCATGCCACTATATTGTAGATTAGAACGGTAATCGCGTTAGTATGTACACGAGTTTCGGCTGTTTGCCACGACGCGCAAACCGTTATGTTCTAGTTTGAAACAGAGTATAGTATTCGTAGTCACATTTACAACGTAGTCTCGTGTATGTCTAGTTTTCAATTTTTAAAATGACGAATGTTGTGAAATCGAAATCGAAAGCGAATTATTATTTAAAAGGGTTTCCTAATGAGACATTTAAGAATGATGGAGAAATTTTATTTTGTTCATGCTGTAAAAAGGTAGTATCAATAAATCAGCGTTTTTCAGTTACTCAGCATTTAACTACATCTAAGCACCAGCAAAATAGAGATCGTAAAAATAAATTTCAACAAAATTTCTTGAATTCAGCGCCATCTACGTCTTCCAATAATTTGTCAGCTTTTAATAACGATTTGTGTCATATGTTAATTCCAATTTTCAAACTAAAAAATCGAGCACTCACAGATTTTTTAGAGAAATATATCGGACAA
Source organism: Pemphigus obesinymphae (assembly GCA_025469235.1). Taxonomy (NCBI): domain Eukaryota; kingdom Metazoa; phylum Arthropoda; class Insecta; order Hemiptera; family Aphididae; genus Pemphigus; species Pemphigus obesinymphae. The sequence goes on from JAIPRL010003440.1 coordinate 31,339, forward strand.
CAAATTCCAGATGAAAGTACCATCCGAAAGAATTATGTTAATATAATTTACGAGGAAACATTAAAATTAATTAGACAGTTTATTCAAGATGGCCAATATGGGCAGGTATATTGGTAATGTAATCATCGGCAAATTATGTTCCGAGCCTACTAAATCATTTTTTTGTACAGTTAGAAAAATGCAATAATAAAACCATTGCTAAATTATTTAATGATTCTATGAACTTATTATGGCCAAATGGTGCAAAATATGAAAATGTATTTTTATTTTTAACTGATCCTGCTCCTTATATAGTTAAAGCCGGTAATATTTTGGCAGCATTTTTTCCTAAATAGGTTCATTTGACATGTTTAGCGCATGGCTTTCATCGCGTTTCAGAAACAATAAGATGTAATTATTCCGAATTGATCAATTAATAGCGACCATTAAAAAAATATTCTTAAAAGCGCCAAGTCGTGTTTCAAAATTTAAAGAAATGTATCCCAATCTTAATTTACCTCCTGAACCTATCATAACAAGATGGGGTACGTGGCTTGAAGCTGTCCTATACTTTTGCGATAATTTTGACAAAATAAAAAATTTTATTTCAAATTTTGATACTGAATCAGCCGCAGCTATTGAAAAAGCAAATTCACTGATGCAAAATATCAATTTAAAAAACAACTTGACATACATTTCTGCAAATTTTTTGTTTTTTGATTTCAGAATTAACCATTTGAATTTCTCTTGGATAAATACAGTAATTACTAGTTATAAACACACCATAATGTTTAAATCATTTTATATATTATTATTTTTTCAACTTTATTTTAATCACATTATTTAAATTTTTTATATACAATAAATTACATAATATATCTATTACCTATTTTTTGTATATTATACATATATGTCAATTAACTTTAAAACAAACAACACAATACAAAATTATTTTTATATACAGCACAATTAGTATTCAACTAATAAATATTTTGAAAATCAAGTTCTATTGATAATAAGTTGCTACCAAGTACCATACAAAATAAAGCAGATAATGAAATATGTAACATAGAAAATAGTTATCTTCAAAACAAAAATATATCTCCGAAGTAATTAATAATTGAACTGTAACATTAAGTTAAGAATATATGTTGGGAAATTATTCATATTAAGGATTTATGAATGTCAACTTTATGTGCTGAAATATAATGATTAATCATTATAGGGTAAATCTTCACAAATATAAAAAGATCTTATTCATCAACTTTTTTAAAATTTGCATTTCACTGACCCCCCCTTTTTTAATTTTGGAATTCTGACAATGCATATTTTAAGTTTGTAATTTGTTTTACAGTTTTCAGAATTTTTTTGATATTCCTACATCTCTAAATCATAAAAACTTTAGTTGGCAGACTGGAGAAACGTTTCTTAAGCTCCCTTCCATGCTAAAAAAAAATTATATATAAATATTTATTCTGATGGAATCCTTTAGATCCTAATTTATTTGATAATTTTTAGAATTTGTTTTGATTTAAATACAATTAAAAAGTACTTTACAAAGTGTCTTGTCAATAGGTACCATTTATTATTTAATCACAATATTTGTTAAATAAACATATAACAGTTTCATAGTTATATGTAATAATAGTTATATAGTAATAATACCTATTATAAATTTAAATTTATAATAAAAGTTAAAATACCCATTATAAAACGAACAATATTTTGGTGTGAATTTTGTTTCAAATTTTGTAAATTTGAAATATAATTATTCTTACTTTTTTCCACACTATTTTACTTTACAAGTACTAAATTTAAAATAAAAACTGATACATATAAATATATATTACATGCACAAAATTTTAACATAATATGTAGTGTTTATTAATTTTGAAAACAAAATTATCTACAATTTACATCATAAGAAATGTTGTAAATATATATGTATATATGTGTGTATGCGAGCGTTTGTAATATGGGCTGTTAGGAATTACAATTTATTAATGAAGTGTGAAAAATAAAAATGTGTCACTCTGCTTTGGACGAGACAGAAGAACTACTAATAAATTTTGGAAAAAAAATAAATGATTTTTCAAATTATGAAGTATTTTATATGCCTATCTGGGCAATATTTTAAAAACTTTACAGAACCTACAAAAAAAAAACTAACGGAATCCACTATTATCCTCACAAACATTGCCCAGCAGTCAAACACAAAGCTTTTTTGGAAAAAGATAATTTTATAACATGTTATTTTTATTAGATACATATTATAATTTTAAGTTTATTCATTTCTATTCAAATGGGATTATTATGAACTTCTGAATACTTAGAAATAACAGCTTGACGAATAAAAAATATTATAGAAGATCACATTGTACATATCACAGTGGTATAATTTTTTTTAATTCAAAACCGTTCCCTTAACATTCTATATACTTTAAAAATGACATTATTATTTATGTTTTTTTTCTTTTCTCAATAAGAATTGTTTTTGTAAGTAATCCATAATAATTCCTAAAATATTGGGTCATATTTTTTTTTGAAATTTTGAAGACTATTCAGAAAGACAACCAATAAATTTTGAAGAAGTTAATATATATTTTTTTCCGTGTTTTTATGTCATACAGTTTTTTAATAAACTAAAATATATTAAATGTTTTTGGAATTGTCATATGGATGATTGAGGTACGAACAACGTATACAACAGAAATAATAAAATGTGGTAGCATAATTTATATTGTATAATATCTTAAAAACAATATATAGAAAACAACCATATAAGTGATAGTGCTATGTAATGTTGTTTAGTTGTTAGCTATCATTTGTTCTTTTTTCTTCTTTTTACAATATTTTTAAGCTTATAAAAATAAGAAATGCATAAATATGTTTTTGTAAACAAATATCACGATAAAAACAATAAAAATGGTATTTACATGAGACTATTTTAAAAATATATTTAAATATTTTTAAACTATTGGGTTTTGGTTCTTTTTTAAAATAAAATTTTATTATAATTTCTTATACAAAACTCCTTGAAAATCAGATGTGTGGCTTCCTCTTAAAGTTAAGGCCACCAGTATATGAACCATGACAGTTTTGAATTCTAGCAACCTTAACGAAGGAATTGTTGGAATATTCCCAAATAAATCTATGTTATAGGGATAGAGACAATAAATGCGAATATAGTGTCCTCTTAAATAAATTATCTAATTTAATGTTTTTGAACCACTGATTTGGTCAAGTGTGCTGCCATCTAGAGGTGTGAGATAAACATATCTATGTTGAACATAATATTGTCAGCTTCTTGCCAAAGTTTATTAATTGCGATTTTGCGATTTTTTTTTTTTTTTATAGCGCCATCTATTGCAAAATTATATTCTGAGAAATTAAGAACTCATAGTAGCAGAATTGCATCAACCAATATTAATAACCTAGAGCTTCAAAACTTATTTTCAATAGAAATAACAATAACCAATGAAAAGAAAAATAATTTGCTTAAACTATATGAAAATAATGTAATGCCAGAGAAGTTTCATAGTTTCTTTAAGAGTTTTCCAAGTATTCCACTCAAAAAAGACAAAGCTCCAGAACCAAGAAAATCGTATACAGATGAAGATAAAGACTGATTTTAATATTATTTTTTAAATAAATAGTAATAAGTTAAAAGTTTTAAATTACATATTATTTACCTATGTAATTTTCTTATTGTGATATTTTTAACAGTTTTGATATTTAGTTAATTTAATTTTAAAAAGTTTATGAAAATAATTATATTTAATATTATCTATTAATAATTATACTTGTTTTTTCATATATAACAGAATAATAATAATGAAAACATACAGTTTATTAAATACATTGATATACATAGTTATACCATGATAATTTATGTACCTATGTCCATGAAATTAAAACTGTTTTTAAACCAATATTGATTTTATACTGTCAATACAAATAATAACAATCGTTTTTCTATTGAGCAAAACTCATTAACGGTTAAATTACTTACATACAATAATTTACCGAAGGAAAAATGTATGTTTTGTTAATCATTTTGATAAAATTAAAGTATATTTGAATGCACAAATATATCAAGTTTCTTAAAATTAAAAAATTCATGAATATCTAACAAACTGGAGATTCTATAGGGTTAAAACCAAAAATTCACTTTTTTGTAAACTTTAAGGTCATTCTGAACAATTAACTTTTTGCCATTAATGAATTTTAACAGGAATTCAATAACCATTTTATTTTACCATTTTCTTTATCCAAATAAACTTGACTGGTAGCTAACAGTTTTAATGCTTTTGGAAAAGCAATGTGTTCAACTTTCTTTATTTTTTCAATAAGACTTTCTTCAGTCTCATCTTCACATATAATCACACTTTCTTGTACTATAATTGCTCCAGTATTGAGTTGTTCCTTAAAAAATAATTATAAAAATAAATTTGAAAAAGAAATTAAAAATAAATTTTTACTTCTACAAAATGCACAGTACAGCCAGCAACTCGTACACCGGATTCAAGGGCTTGCCTTTGAGCATGAAGGCCTTTAAATGAAGGTAGAAGTGATGGATGTATGTTTAATAAACGGCCTCTCCATTTGTTCACAAAGTTCTTAGTTAACACTGGCATAAAACCGGCTAAACAAGTAACATCGACTTGCATACGATCTAATATCATTAACATCTCATCCTCAAATTCTTCATGTGTTGTAAACATTATATGATCAAATTCCTAAATATATAAATTTAAGTAAATTATATTTATACAGTAAATAAGACACTTAAAACCATATTACCAAAACCAATATTCCAGCACGTCTAGCACGCTTTATACTTTCAACTCCTAGTGTACTGGAAATTACTAAAACAATGTCAGACATCATGGACAGATCATCAGTAGTTGCATCTATCAAAGACTGCATTTATTAATATTAACAAAAGTTATTGAAAATATTCCACATTTCATTATCATAAATAAAAATTATAATATTTTACCTGCAAATTAGTTTCAGATCCTGAAATAAGAACAGCCACACGCATTCTTTTTTTATGCGTTCTAGATGCCACATAGGTCTGTATATGAGGGCGCATCAAAAGTTCCATGGAATTTGCAAAGTTTCTTACTGCAACATGTGATTCATCTACAAGCATGATTTATATGATATTGAGTTTCATTTTTTTTTAAGTTACATATAAGTTTATTATTTTACAGTCTAAAGAAATTGAGATTTATAAATAGCTGAAACTAACCAGACATTTTTTCCTCAACGGTGCCAACCATTTTACCATTAGTTGCACACAAAACCTCTTCTACGTGTTTGCAGTCAACTATTAATATCATACCTAAACCACAGTTCAATGTTTGTAACATTTCCACTTCATTGATACTACCTAGGTATTTAATTAAATTACCAAATCTATTAATAATTGACAAAAATAGTTATATACAACCACACCTGTTGAAGCCATCCAACCAAATACAGGATGTATCTTCCATTTTGAAGCATCTAAGATAACTTTTTTATTTTTTGGTAAAATACGTAGAATATTTTCAATTAATCCACCTCCAGTAATATGAGCCAATGCTTTTACATTACCCTTTTTTATTGAAGGTAATACACGCTCAACATAAATTTTTGTAGGAATCAAAAATTCTTCACCTATAAAGAGAATTTAAACTTTAATGTATAAAAAAATGGTAGATATTATTTTTGAAATCAAATATTTAATGAATGATGATAGAGCAAGGCAGTGGAGTAATTATGTTGGGAGGGGGATATGGAGGAACCTGAACCTTTCTTTTTAAGCAAATAACTAATACCTATTATAATTAAGGTACAATTTTAAAATAAAAATGAGATTTAAGTTTTATGGTTAACTATTAGTATTATTACTAATAAGAGATAGGATTGGTAAAAGCCACAAACTATGATTATATGGATTTGTAACTATACCACTATTTGTAGTCAGGTTTTAATATGGAGTTTTCATATTGGGGGGGGGGGGATTTTCAAGATAAAACTCTATTTACAATCTACTTCAATAAGTGACCAATGAATGATTTATGTACTAAACCAAAATATATTTATCCGTGAAAGATTTAGTTAGTTTAGTACTGAAATAATATTTTATTAACGCTACAGTCTGCAAAATCCCTTCACTTAGAAAACCCCGTTTCAAAACCTGACCGCACAACTACCACCCACCTGCCATGTCATTGCCAGTCCATATGATTTTAGTTTGTGATAAAAGCTCGAAACTTCTATTATCATTTTTAATCACCTAAATAGTTCTATAACCTAATCAAGGTAATGGAGAATGCCATTTAAACCAACACAGCAAAGAACTTGTGGTAAGAAAATGAAACAATTTTCTGAATTATTTAAAATTTTAATGGATTGATGCATTACTATTTTGTTTTTTGGAAATATCGGTGTCCTTAAATTTAAAAATCAATAACACACGAATAAGCTAAAATCAGAGCAAATCTATATCAAATATTATAGTTCCACAACCTTTAAGTACAAAATAATAATTAATAACTGGCATTCTTAATAATTGCTATGTCTATAATTTGTATATGATTATGATTTGACTAATTCTATTTATTTCTAAATTACATTGTTACTTATTACTTATCACTTATTTATCATATGATATGTCTATAGCTTATCACATATTCATGCTTCGTCCTTTTTACCTTTTAAGATTGAATGCTTAAATAGCGGTACACATTTTTATCAAAATATCATAGTATATATTATATATTATTTGTATATCAACATACATTGTTTTTAATTATGCCAATGGAGTAAGGTTAATTAAATTGATCTCAATCAATTGCTTTTTCTCAATTACTGATTACCATTTTTTTTTTTTTTTTAATTTGTAATTGTCTGGGCACTTGAAAAATACTTTTCTAGTTGTGTACTATCTGTTGTTGTCATTTGTTATACAGACAATGGTTCTAACCTCCCTCCCTCTCATCAACTTTGTCAGTAAATATCAGCACAATGCAAACCCCTCCTCTCTAGGTCTTTCTCTACAATTTCATAGAAGATAGTTGAGAATGTTCACATGAGAAGTTTCAATTTATCCTTGAATAGATCACCGACTTGGTCTGTTTTCTGAACATAATTGTCATACCTGCGTTGTGTATTTAATTAGATTCCTAAATTACTAACTACCTATACTTTCCTCAATTAACGATACATAAAACCTTTTTATTTTTTTTATTTAGATAATATTATGTTTGTGAACTCAGAATTTTACTTAGTATTGACAAATTAAAATTATAAGTTTAGATCTTTTTATACCCTTTTGATATATTATCATACTAATATATTAAAATGTATAGCTTACCGTATGTTTTATTATCAACACTAAATGGTGCTTCATCTGTATATTGATAATGACCCTTTTCCATTATTTTGCGAATCAAACTAAAGCCATTTGCATGAACACCACTTGATTCTAAACCAATGACAACATCTCCGGAAACAATATCTTCAATACGAGGTAAAATCTTGTCTCTCTCTACTGCACCAACAGCAAATCCGGCTATATCATAATCATTATTATGATAAAAACCCGGCATTTCTGCTGTTTTTCCACCTGATAAAATAATGATTAAATAATTAATATTCATAAACCATAATAAATATATACCTATAAGAGCACATCCTGCTTGACTGCAACCATTTGCAATGCCTTTTACAACTTGAACAACATCTCCTCCTTCCAATTTACCAGTAGCATAATAATCAATAAAGAACAATGGTTCAGCACCACGCACTAATATATCATTAACACACATCGCAACAAGATCTTGTCCAATTGATTCATGACTATTGCACTTTAGAGCAACCTTAAAATGATATTATTAGATAAAAAGAAAAGCAATCTCTAAAAAAAACTAAAAACCTCTGGTTTGCCATACCTTCAACTTGGTACCAACTCCATCTGAACTAGATACAAGTATTGGGTCTCGGAATGAAGCTGCCTTGAGGTCAAACATAGCCCCAAATGAATCCAAATCTCCATGGACTCCTTGACGTTTTGTCACAGATACTATTTCTTTAAAAATTGGAATTAAATTATTACCAGCAACTATATCTACACCACTAGACTTGTATGTTGTAGTACCCTTGGCAAGTATTGCTCTAAAAGAAGAATATTTAAATTTGAAATATATTTGTAAAATGTTAATAATTCTTACCTAGCAATTCCTCTATGAGCAATATCAGTTCTGAACTGGGAACCATTAAACATTATTCTACTACAAGCCATAGTGGCACTAACAGCAGCTAAAACTAATTCATGGTGTACAGTAACCACAATTAAAACACGGCCTCCATCTGTTATCAATTCCCCATTATTTTTCAATTTAGTACCCATGTGGAATACCATACCTTCTGTTACACTATCTAGTCCTAAACATTTTCAATTATAAAAGGGTTTAAAAAAAAAAACATATATTTTTTTTTCAATTAAGTATAATTGTATCATTTACTAGATATCACATCCCCTTTACTAGATGTTACTGGATATCCTTTGCTAGCCATCACAACACCTACACAAAATTGATCAGATTTCCATTCAACTTTAACTGTATCCAATGTACCATCACAGCATGCCTAATGAATTTGAAATATTTATAACATAATTTTTATTATACTTGTTATTAATACAGTAGAATGAAAATTATCCGAATATTAATCAACTGGACGTCCATTTGTCATTTGTAATAAATAATGTATATACCAAATCGGTTTTTTTTTTTTTTTACTTTTAAAATATTTATAGCTTGTCTCTTTTCATTTTATGACATTAATTATTTGTTTATCCGGACCAGCATTGATATTAATTAGGCAGGATAATTGGCGTTCTACTGTACTTTCTTAATATTATTGACTTACTTTCATAATATCATAAAGATCAGATTTTAAAAGTGGCAATATAGTTTCAGTTTCAGGGTCACCAAAACGACAATTGAACTCTAAAACTTTGATACCGTCATTGGTTATCATTAATCCAGCATAAAGAACACCTAAAAAGTAAATATATAATAATTTTAAAATATGATAATTAATTTAAACTTTTACCAATAAAAGGAATTCCACGATTACGAAGACCATCAACAGTCTTTTGTAAAATATCTTTAGCTTCATCTAACTCATTTTGGAGCATATTATAACAAGGGCAAAAAGCTCCCATTCCTCCAGTATTTGGACCTCTATCTTGATTATATGCCTTTTTATAATCTTGGCTAGGTAACATGACTTTTATATTAACACCATCGGAAAAACATAAAACCTTTAAAACAATTGAACAAAGAACAGATAAAATGCAATTCTTACAACAAAATTTCATGGTTTTATAGATGAACATTAATATATATCATACAGAAACTTCTTCTCCTTGTAACAACTCTTCTACTACAACTGTGTGACCAGCTTTCCCAAATCTATTCTCTTTTAAAATGGCATCTAAAGCCAAGCATGCTTCATGTTTATTAGTAGCGACCACTACTCCTTTTCCAGCAGCAAGACCATTTGCTTTTATCACCAATGCAGGATAATCAGCCCTATTATAATTGTATCAAAAATATTAGGTAAATTTCATAGAAATATGAGTTATAATAATTACAAATAAACAAATTCTGTTGCTTGTTTGACATTATTAAACGATCTCCATTTAGCTGTTGGAATATTAAATTCATCCATAAATTGTTTTGCCCATTCTTTATCACTTTCAATGCGAGCTGCGTTAGCAGATGGTCCAAAACACTGAATTTTATAAGTAGCCAAGACATCAGAAATCCCAGATGCAAGAGGATCTTCAGGACCCACAACGACTAAGTCAATAAATTTCTCAAAGCACCATTTTACCACATTCTAAATTTTTATAAAAAAAACATACTATAAAATGTATTTTTAATATTTGGTATTTATTTATTTATTTTGAAAACAAGTTATATTACTAAGCTTTATATATAAATGATACTCTTTTTTTTTTCTTTTTTTTTGCAGACCTATAAGTTAAAACTTGTGTTGCAGGTATATAAATAAATTATAGACATACAAATAATTATTTTTAACACTATAAAACATGTTTATTTATATGATTAAAACAGTAAACTATAGTTGAATTTAAAACACTAATAGTAGTTATTTTATTCTACCTAAAATAGTATTTTTTTAAATAAAAAACAAGTAACATAATATTAAAATTATTACAAAAAAAATGTTATTTTAATTGTATCTAGATACTAAAATAACTCCTGCCAAGATGTGTAAAAATATATTATTAATCGCATTATTTTAATTTTGAATTAACATACTTCGAAATTGTTGACATCCAAATCTACAAATTCTACTCTGGCCAAACCTACAGCGCCAATATTGTTTGGTGTGATATAAACTGTATTCACCTATAAAAAGAAATAATAAATAATTAACATATGAACATTTTTTTAAGAGTTTTGATATAGTAATAGTCTGAAGGTAATTTTATGAATCAAAAGTGGTAGGTAATAATAATAAAATTATTAAAACTTTGAAAGAAAATGATTTTACTCCACCATTGGTAGATGATAAAAATTTTATAATTGCATATACAACATATAAAATTTTTGAGGCATTTTCTAAAGAAATATTAATACTAATTATATATGTTGCATATATTTAAATAATTAAAAAGAATGAACATTACATTTATTTTTTGTATGAGGACACAATACCCATTTTTCATCTATTTAAACAACTTATCAGTTAAACGTAGGACATTTATATTTAGCGTTTTTATTATATCTTTGTCATTTCTAATATGAGAGTAAATTTGCATATTATCAAATGTATAAATAAGAACATTATTTATACTTCTTTTCAAATTTTAATTTTGATTAATATATATTTAATTCAATTGTTGTAATTTTAAAATAATTATATCTTTTTAAAATTTAAATAAATTTGGTAATAGGTCGATTTACACTTATATTAGAATTGACAATGCTAAATGTAAATATCCTATATTATGAGTTGGTCAGATGAATACTGCAAATGCAATTACATACAATTTAAATAAGAATAAAAAATAAAATACTTATTGGTTTTGTATATATAATTTTTAATGTGAATTATGTTATTATCTACCAAGTACAAACATAAAACGGTACAACAATTTCAGATCTGATGTGAGATACTTGTACACTTTTTACTTAAAATAAATAACGTAAATATAAATAACTTGATTGTACACTTTTTCACTTTTACATGAAAAATAAATAACACAATTGTACACCACTTATAAAAACCAAAACTTATAATTTATTATTATTCATTGAACATTTAGTATAAAACTTATTAACAATTAAATTAAATTAAATAGTAAAAATAAAACATATAAGAACATGTTTTTGGCTATACGTATTTTATACTTTATATTGATATATGATATAGACAACATTTGGAAAAAGTAATGAACAATTTTTAACTAAGACAACAATACATAATCACAGTAGGTATATTATATAATTGGAATTAAAAATGGTAATTTTGAATTTATTATTTTTCACGAGTGGTGTACAATTTTTATATAAATCGGTAGAAACGGTTCATGTTGGCAACATATTGCATGTTAAATGGACACTTATAGATTACACTCAAGTTTGAGAATAATAAATAGTATTAACACAAAATACTAACATAATTATATAATATCTACATATAAATTGTTATTCTTAACACTGATAATTTTATAAATTAATTACTATTTCAATTCAGTAGACTGTCTTGACAAATATAAACAATATTCAATATAGTTATAGAGATTAAGAAAACATACCCAATAGATAACCAATAATGAATACTTATTATTCTTACTTTTGGAGATAGTGATAATTTCCAGGCAATTGCGTTTTCTCGGCCTCCATTACCAACTACAAGTACACTGACCATTGCAAAATCTGTAAAATGTGTAAAACACATTTAAAATTTATCGGTGTTCTTCAATAAATAAATATGTTAACTAAATATGAATATTTAAAAGACGAATCAATACCTGAAGTATACCCAAAACCGTGAAAAACCACATGTAAACAGTGAACCAAACTAGGATTAATATGGATTAATATGGACAAGTAACAATAGAGTAATATATAATACAGTACAGGCACTCAAAATCACAAATCTCGTATCACGAATCAAGATAACTAAGATAATATTATGGCGGTCGGTTAATATCAAAATCATAGATAAGTATATTCATATAAGATTACGGTTGTAAAGAATCGTGGTTATCGTTAACGATTTTGGCGGTTAACGCTAATGTACATTTTATGGTTATGACACATAATGGCATGATACTACAGAATATAATAAAATATAAATGATAAAAATTATCTTTTTTTTTTGTATAGTAGTACTGAAGCAAATAGCTCTAAAAACCTATTACTATTACAAAACGCGCTAATTTCTAATGTAAATTTCAAATAACATTTTTTTGTGCATTGGAAAAATGTTGAATTTTTTTAAGACAAATCTCATAATTTTTTAGTGATTTTTTCAAAAAAAATGTTGCTGTACTTTGCCTAGATCAATGATTATCAGTTTTTTGTGTTTTTCTCTGTTTCGCTTGAAAGCGTTTTAGAGCACTTTGCAACTGGCCTACTCATATAGAATACCACCCATAGAACAATATAGAAATGCCACTTAAGGTGATAACAGTTTGCTTACAAAAACTGAGAACCGACCTGGAAGTTATTATCGAACAAATAACTGAGGACCCGCCCTGAAGTTAGTAACGTTAATTCCGCTATATATTATATATTATATTTATATGCATTTATTAATGCAATCATCTTCAAATCACTGATTACAGTGATTATAGTACAATATCTGTTATCAAAATTTGTCAACAGCTGTTATTTTCAACATCCAAGGTCACTCATTTACTTTACACAGATTCTGGGGCATAGGCAGTAGCATAACCCTAGTACCACCACAGAACATACATGATCATAGGAACGGTTTACGGAATTATGATTAATGATATCCCACTACCCATCCGACCATCACAAAAGAGATTACAATGACTGCGTGATATCTTTAATTTGAATTCCGCGTTTTTTTTTGTATACGTTTGTTCTGAAAAATTGCAAAATATATTATTCTTTTCGAACAAATTGCTGGATAACGTTTATCTAGATCCCCGGTTAACTAGATACACGGACCTACGTTCAAGGTCACCAAACGCAATTCATGAGAACAAAGGATTTTGAAGCTCATGTCGTACCCCTGGTTCATGTGACCCAACCATCAATTGACCGTTCAAAGGTTCAGCAGTAACCGCATGAAAATGTATTTTGGTTCCTGGTCAGTTTATTTAACCGAACCGTGCATGTGCGGTATTCAATAGTTCAATAACTTATTACTTAATTACTGCACAAAATATATTTAGGGTTCCCGGTCGGTTCATGTGATCAAACTATGCATGAACCGTTCAAAGATTCAAAAAATTACCACGCAAAAATATGTTTTGGTTCCCGGTCATTTCATTTTATCGAAATCATTTTTACGGATCGCATTCAAAATATCCGTAGGTCATAGGTATATTTTATGTGTAATATCTAATACAATTATAAAAAGTAGAAAAATCTATAAAATCCAAATTTGTTTAGTCAAAAGAGAAAAAAAAAATGCAGTTTATAATTAATTAAATTAAATATTCTAATATAATAACAATATCTTTATTAATATAATTTTTTGAACATTGATTACAACATTACATATTTTATAATGTAGAATATAGAACACAGATTTAATCATTTTCACATATTCAAGTGTTATATTATAAACTATAGTAGTCAAATATTATTAAAACACTATAATTTATAAGTAGGAAGGTGTCCCAATGGTTGAGGCGTAGAATTTAGTTACTATAGGTATTATGACAAGAATAGTTAGTTTACAGGTTCAACTCTGACTGCTCGCCAACTTTTTTTTGCGAATTTTGCTAAATTTGAATTTTCGTTGGACCGTCGACAAATGAACCTTAAAACTGTTCACGTCCCGACCTATGGACTCGGTTCACCAATGTTAAAAATCGGTATTCAAAATTCACAACAGTCAATGCATAGCAGTGCCGTGCCAACCATAATTGGCACCTAGGGCAACCTATTTTTTCCGCCCCTTATACCATTAGTGCAAATAGATAAAGGGGGGGGGGCTATGGCTATAAAGCCAGGGACATAACCAAAGGGGACAATTTTCCCCCAAAGTTCTTCAGTCGGCCATATCGTGTTGTCAATCGGCTATTCGTATTAGATCCATTCCAAAAAAGAAATAAGTCGATGACCTTTGCAGTCGGCCAAATGGTTAAAAGACTTAAAAAGTGAGGTGTGGAATTTTTTTTTTTTGCTCATACAAAATAAGTTCAATCAGTAGGCCAAATTAAGACACTGACCCCCCCCCCCAAAAAAAAAAAATTAGGGCATGGTCCTCTAAAACAAATTTAAAATAATTTAGGTTTTTTTTTTACTATATTTTAGGTATTGGAAAATATTCTACACATTAAAATGTAAAAATATATTTAAAAATTTTATCCCCCCAAAATTTAAGGAAGAGAATAGGACCACATTTTTAATGAAAAACAATTATACATATCTATAATATATAATTATTTAACTTTATACATATACTCATATAATGATATAAATATTTACTATTTAGGTACTTCAAAAGTATTTTAATTATATAGGTACCTAAGTATCTAATTTAGAAAATACAGTTAACGAAAAATATATTAAACAAAAATTTTTTTTCGCGCTTTTAGTTTTGAATATTTTTTTACAATATTTGTCCAATTTATGTTCTTTGTTATTTCATCTTCAATGCATAAAATTGACAATGCCGATAGTTTTTCATCGACACCCCTATCAAAATAAGTGGTAGGTGGTAGGTGGTAGGTGGTAAACTAATATTTTTCTTATGTATATGTATATTGAATAAGTATGCTGTGTCTATTGACACAACTCACATAGTGAGCAGCTCACTTTATTTAATAAAAGTTGTTTCTCTCTCTATTCCCATATTTTAGTTTACAAATTATTAGATAAACTATTATGAATGTATATGCACCTATATAATAACAAAATTGATTATTAAATATGTTTGAGTATATTTAATATGTGGGGTGGGTATCTTGTTATAGTGTGTTGACTTGAATAAATTGAGTGTGCGCCACTGCTTATGACTTATATAATCATTTTCATGTGTAGGTATTTTTTAATATTTATTATAATAATTAATGTTTAAAATAATTATATTTAAATAGATAGGTACTTATCTAGTCATAATGAATAAGTTCAATATCCATATACCTAGGTACCTATATAATATTATAATATGGGATATAGGTTATTAAAAGTAGGTATTTTTTTTTTTACTAGAATAGTATTACTTTTGGTTAAACATAAATTACAAAAACTTGGAATTTGCTGACTAGTATAAGTAATAATTTGTACGAGTACCTATACCTAATATAGACTATTTTTTAAAAAATTTTTTTTTTGTAAAACATTACCTTAGTGTATCTACCTAACATTAAACTTTTTTTTTTTATATTATGTACCTATCTATACCTACCTATACCTACCCTCACAAGTAGGTA